>CM073769.1:6024595-6124748 GCA_037158775.1 Hetaerina titia | reverse complement strand
TTTTTGAAATTACGGATCCTTTCTGATGGAAAACCACTTACAGCAGCTTCAAACTCCAAATATCCCACCGGACTGCTGCAGAAATGTATCTGGGAATAGGATAGTCTTTATCGGGGACCGCCCGGTCAACCCGTTTGAGAATGCTAACTCCACAACAATTACACTAGGGCTGTCCCAAAAGTAACTTTCGTTTCTGTGTAGCGTGAGAATTAATGGAGTAGGGACCCGAATTGTCGCTGTGTTGACGCACACAGTAGGTCAGTACGCCTCGAACTGCAGTGGTTGGAAGGTCGTATCGTCTTTCGTTTTTTTCTTCAGTGAGTCAAAAAGAAAAATACAATTTGAATTCCCGCCAAATGTAAAGTGCGTTCAGTGATAAGGTATTTACTGATAAAACAGCTTCAAAGCTGTTGACATTTGTACTACGCAAGGACCAAATGTGATGAGTGACAAGAGTTGTGCGCCAGTATTATCGTCCGTTTAAGAGTGAACATAAATTTCCATGATATCGACAGAAGTGGCAGAAGTGCTAGGTAATAAACAATTAACTGGACCTGAAAATTTACCAAAACGTTCGTGAAAACTGACGTTTTACGATACTTGGAATCTTTAAAAAGTTTTCCGAATATGTCTACGACTCTATTACATGAAAACACGACTGAAAATTTAGGCTACAACATTTTTTGTGCTCGTCTCGACGAGGAACTTCAAGATGCCGCGATCGGTTGGCTGCAATCTCAGGTGGTAGAATTTTATGCTGAAGGAATTTGAAAACTAGTTCAGATGTAAGACAAATGTTTAAATCTGTTCAGTGTATGTGTATAAAATGGTAGAGATGCGCAATTTCGAGATGAAACTAATAAATGTTCTGTATCAATTCCAGCGTATTTTTATAGCAAAATGAAAGAGCCTTTCTAGACAGGTCTCGTAATGCGTGGTAGCCCATTACTACATTGAATATTCTCACAGATTTCCTTCCATTGAATTCCTTCATCACAATTATTTTCTTACTATAAATTAAATTTTCATTCTCGGCGCTTTTCCCTGAACAATTAATTCCAAAACGTGTATCATATGTGCACTTGTCAATTGTTACTCTATTACACATAGTGTTTGTATTCTTCACGGAATCGATACTAAAGAATCAGAATTGAACACACTGTGATCGACGCTGGAGCGGGAGTGCTGAAGTCAGTATGCGCCACCGATACAGTCGAAGTACTATTACTTTTGTTGATTTAATGTGATTATTATTGCATAAGACTCATCATTTCAACTACCTGCAAAATATTGGTCGGAGCGTCACTTTTCTTACCTACACGTAGCTTTCGTTCGCTCGCCATTATGCCCTACGGTAGAGCATTTTCAACGACCCACCCGAAGGTATTGAACCAAGTCTTGAACATGATGAAGTAGATCGAAACTAGTCGAAAATAAATCTTAATTAAGTGGAAAATTGCAAGAGTGTTCGCCTCTATTATCTTTCGTAAATATTTGTTTATTAATTGTTTTGTTCAAATAATTCGCTATCATTTAATGACCTAAAAAAGGAAAGCCCGATTAAATGAAATACCTTTGGGCCAGCAATTGTAAAGCGGGAATGTATCATGTTAATTATCCATCCAATATTGAAGACAGATTCGTCAGTGCTGTAAAAGGAACTGAATGTTTCAAGATGGTAAAGTCTCCATTTTGAGGTGAGAGCATATTCGCATCGCGCGGCCACTCTTGTCATAAGAGCTCACACGTCCCCTCGAGGGATGAACTATTATTATTAATGCAATTTCAATAATTTCCATGACATAATTGGCACGAGGGTATACTTTTACAAAGGAACTACGCCACCGAAGAAGTTCTTGAATGAAATCCGTGGGTTGGTGTAACCTGTCAAAACGGAAATGCACGTCATCAATCACCATCATCGCCCGTGGTCATCGGTCCTAGGAGTGGAGATTGACGTAGCTCCCAACTCAGACATTCAATCGGCTCAAATGAGCATTCCTCCATTAGTCTCCACGCTATCGCCACGACCAATTACCGTGAAAGTTATTAAATATACGAAACAAAGAAAATTCGCATGGGGAATTTGTCTCGTGGCCAATGTCGCTTCTTCCTGTGGCGTCCGTCAATCCAAATATACATTACCTCAAAGTATCCTGTAGCTCAACGCGTCCTGTTTCTATCTGGACGCGTTGAGCTACAATTAACTTGAGTCTAATATTATTATCTTGGCCGGTCGCCCGATTCTATAACTTGTCCTCCCACCTCAAAGTTGCATCGCTCTGTGGCATTACAAAAAAAAGACGCGAGGAAAAAACTCCCAGGACTTCTTCTCTTTTCAAGGAACTTTTGCAATAATTCGCCCAGTTACCAGCGTCGCCGCTCTCGATGCGGTCGAGAATGCCACCTGCCCGTTGCCCGGAGCCGTCACGGCCGAAGCGTTTTTCCGTCAGACAGACAACGTGATGTGAAAGCCAAAAAGCTCCGTTCGCATCAATGAAAGATGACTCGTCCAAATTCTTTTGCAGACATTCATTCGATTCCATAAAAATCTATTCCATTCAGAGCAATAAATGGAAGTTGATTTCCAAAATAGACGTGAAAATTTTGACTCTCTTAGCTTCTCAACTGCAATAATTACTCGCCGTCGATTTCCTTCAATATCTGTCTGTATTATACTGAATCCTTGAGTCATGTCAGTAGGGAATACGATCTTAATGTCGATCTATGGGCCCAAATATTTACGAAATAATCCCGTTTGTTTACTCTTTAGAAGGGGGAAATGAGTTATATACGAGTATTACGTTATTTCAAGAAATAAACTTTGTAGTTCAATGAATAAAATTTGTGGCTTTTGTATGCGTTTTTTTTTCCTCAATTAAGGATGGTGCCCTAACACCCCCCGCCACACGCCCTTGCAGCGGCTTGTGGGGTATTAAGTAGATGTAGATATAAACTTATCTAAGTATATTTGATAAACTCGATGGTTTCAGGCTTCACTTTGTGGAAATCCGTTCTAATAAATGAAAAGAGAGATGGTACTTTTTTCCACACTTTATTATTTAAAGTCGACCGGTTTCGTCGCATAGGCGACATCATCATCAGACCTGATGATGTCGCCTATGCGACGAAACCGGTCGACTTTAAATAATAAAGTGTGGAAAAAAGTACCATCTCTCTTTTCATTTATTAAGTATATTTGTGTAATATTCTGAAATAATGAGCAATTTTGGTCGAATACTTGATCTTCAGATCAAACTATTCATGAAATGAGTATTATTTGTCGCTCTGGGGAGAAGAGCGAATAGGTTATTTATAAATTTGATCAGCGGAGAATGTCACCGAAGGTTATAGGAGCTCGTGTGTGAAAGTGCCAGCAACTTGAATCGGAAGACGGAAAACTCATCTTAATTCTTCCTGGTAAGGTTTTTTCCCAGTCAAAATTTGAAAAAATTTAAGTTTGGCGAGAAGCAGAATAATGGACCGGTTCTTATTTGTGAAAACGCACATATTTTTTGTTTTTTTAATTGTTGTACCTTGTTGTCTGTGTCTCTCCAGATTGTTTGCCAAGTTAAACATATTGACTATCTTTTCTACTTATACAGAATCGCAGCAGTTTGCAGCTAAGTGCGAAACTCCTCAAGTACCGACATCTTACCCAATGCCCACAGATCAAGGTGGATAAACTAAGCGTCGCGGAAAATTGAATGGAATGGAGACATTCTAGCATAAACATAAGTTTCTCTCTTTTCTGCGCTTATTTATGGGCGCCGTGACTCGCTTTCGCTTGGAATGACTCGTCAGCCGCCGTCCCCTCGGTCGGCACTCCCGTTCGCCTGAGTCGTGGTGGAGGAATCGTGCTCCGGGGAGGCTTGGGATGCGGCCGTGTGGTTTGGGGCGAACACGACCCGCCCTCGCGACCCGGCCGCTGCTCCCACCCTGACCGCAAGAGCACCCCCATGAGCCAACGCCGCCTCGCACCCCTATGTGACTTCCCAACACCACCGCTGCACGTACACCGCGATATTGATAAATGACACGGTTTCGCAAAAAAAAGTTGTTGGTCTGAAAATACCGCACCGTTACGAAGTTTACACTGGTCTCTCAAAGAATGTCTCCTCCGGCATATGTCGAGTGAACCGCCATCGTTCGACGCATTGAACAAGAATCAACGCCCGTCCCAGTCTAACTATCCGACTACAAACCTTTTTTTAAACACTGAGTGCCCCTTGCAAAATATAAAACCAACAACACTGGATAGTCATTGAAAAATTCAAGCGTCGAAATCTGTATTGTAACGTATGAATCATGATCGTTATTAGCAAACTCCTGATTATCATAATATGGTATTCAAGGTATTTTGCTCAATCAGAATTTCACGAAAATCTATTTTGTATATCAAACATACGGACACCTATTGGCCCGGAAATTTGAATCTGAAATTTGCGCATTTGAGCATCCAGTAGACGTTTCTTGAAGGAAAACTAAATAAGCCATGCGACTGTCATCATTTCGGCTGATACCTTAACGCATTGATGCATAGGATTCATTTTTGATACAAAAAGTTTTTGATGATTTGTCTTAAAAAATAACTCAAACCTGCATATGGGGTATTCAAAATTATAATAACGTTGGATTATGTAATGATTACATAAGTCACTTGAACTTCACTGCATTAATACAAAATCGAAATCTTCAGAACACAGCTGGGCTCAATTGGAATGAGCTGGGGGAGATTGTAGGAATAGCATATGCGAAAAAAGCATTTGCAAGGAAAAACTAATGACATTTACCATACGTGACGCACAGAAACGTTGAGGGAAAGATGCAGCATTGTGCAGAACCTAAATCTGGTATCTGATGCATGGAAACTTCCCGGGTGAGGGTTTAGGGAAGAATTGAGAAAGTAATTTGGCAATAGAAAGGGAAGACTATCGACAAAGTGTAGAATATGGTGAGAGGAGGATGCTGGAAATCCGAAAAAGGTGGAGGTGGGTGGAAGATATATTGAGAGGCAGTGGGCTAACTAGATCAGGTGAATCGGTGTATTAAAACCTCGATGGAAGGAAGAACCTTGGGTAAGAGGAATCCCCTCAGACAGCATAAAATCAGGCAGGGAATATGAAGAAATGAAGAGGGAAGAGATGCAGAGGAAAGAGGAGTAGGTCCACGCGATTTGTAGAGCAGAATAGATATGTATTGTCAAAAACTTACATTTAATAGATAGGTTACCAAAGATGAAGAGAGGAGAGGTTTGCATATTTGCGCTCTGATGACTACATATAGTATGGGTATCAAAAAGTATTATAAAAAACTAGATAATTCTTTTAATGTGATTTTTTGTTTAAATGTGCGAGATATTCTATGTAAATAAGTGCTAAAGCCTAGGCAAGGAAAATGATCCATTTTTTTGTACAACTGCTTAAAAGTATTCTATTTATGGCACCTTCTCTAAATGGTATTAGACGACCGTCTTTTGCTTTCAAGTGTTAGCTTTACTTTCTAGAAGTATGGGGAAATTCGTCTGAGAATTCTGTTCCTCTAAAGTGGCTAGGCATTTCCCACGTTTCTCGATAGCCCCAAATCATGGAATCAACGATCGAGGGATCCGCGATCTAAACTGGCAAGGCGAATTTTAGCACTGAAAAATTGACACACATTATAGTTCCTAAATTAGTAAGCTTATTTTTTGTTGCGGAAATCTGAAAGCGTAGTTTTATTATAGCAGTGCTATGGATAAGAAATGTCCTGCTCCTGAAAATATATTCGTGTTAATAACTCCGATTTTCTTGATTTATTGACCACGGTGATTTACTTTTTACCCCAATTAAAGTTAATGGAAAATTATGGTTTGAAAGCGCACAAAATTTGATTCGATCGGATTAAGTAATCAAATTAGTACTTTAAAATAATACTGGATAATTTTGTTTGTTCCATTAAATTTACCGTAACACATTGACAGTTTTTTACCGAACTGCTCCTGTGAAGCCCAGTTGATAAAAAGTATGAGTAATTAAAATATTCCATATGAACCAAGCATTAGGATGAAATTTTTAAAAAGACCATACTTAGAGCCAAACGTTTTTTTCCAAAGGCGCGTCCACGCTGAAAGGAAATATTCATAAAACTCACACGCACCCTTAAGAACGCATAAAACAGTCACCTGAGCTAAACTTCAATTTGTGACGGCGCTTTGATCGGTTGGCTGGCCGCATCTATTTCAAATCACACGTGGATCGATCCGAGGAAAGCATTAAATTCCGGAGAACGGTCCCCTTTTCGCAAACTAATTCTCGAGAGGCAATATTATCCGCGCCCCCCTGCCCACGCTTTATCCTTTCCTTCCGTTGACGTTCCACAAATTAATCTCGAGCGCCTAAGGTGCGGTGGATGCGTGCAAGAGCCAAATGGGGGGAAGTTGCTCAAGATAACAAAAGAATAATGACGCGCACGCTGTAACAGAGCGAAAATCCGTTACCGGCGCAATCCGACGCCGCAGCTTTTTCCCGAGCAAAAATGTCTTTCGTAAAAGAACGATGAAAAAGTCCTCCCCACTCCCTGATTCGTGGTTGGGCGACACGGACGGGATGCAAAGGGGGGGGGGCGCGCGGATGAGGTCAGCAGCGGAACGGGTGCAGCGGTGGCAAGCGAAGACAACGAGCCGGTATTTATCATTTCTCCGCCGTCGCCGGGGAAATGCCCGTGCCGCCGGCATCTCGATGAGGAAAAAATCATTTCCTAGCGCAAACTCTTCCCCATTTCTTTTAGGATGAAATTCCCGACACCCCATCAG
The DNA here is from genome assembly GCA_037158775.1 of Hetaerina titia. Classification (NCBI taxonomy): domain Eukaryota; kingdom Metazoa; phylum Arthropoda; class Insecta; order Odonata; family Calopterygidae; genus Hetaerina; species Hetaerina titia. The sequence continues at coordinate 6,117,955 of CM073769.1, read as the reverse complement.
CGTTGCGGCAGCCACTTGCTCCTGCATAACGGTAAGACATGAATCGAGTTGCAAAATCATCGCAAGTATATTTGCTATTACCTGACGGAAGACTTTTTTCTTTTATCATATTATATTCGCCGTAATTTGTTTAATTCTGATTACTATTTGAACAATTTAAGCCATTTGGGAGCGGCTTATGTGATCGAGGAACTCCATTATTTCTCTTCTAGTTCATGACATTCTGGTAACCCTGATGAAAAGGCATCCCTGGAGAAGTTGAAATCGGCGGTGCTTGCGTCGCTTGTGTGCGTGTTTTCTGCCAAAACATTTCGTGGAGCGCCCGAGATGTACATATCGGTGCCAACGCCGGGTTTCCCTCCGCTCTTACACGCTTCTCCCTTGCTTCTCCTCCTCATCTGGGTGAACCCATCACTCATTATGATCAGTTTTAGATCCAAATTCCCGACGCTCCCTCAACAATTATTCCCTATGACTACATTTACCATTCATTTTATATTCGACTGGGATATTCACTAGGGATTTCCTCCGTTGAATGGTGAAATGATTGGCACCAGGAAATCAGCCTGTACCCCAAATATCTGAGATACTTTGAAAAATATTAGGAATGGTTATTGATGATCATCTACGGCGAATGCCTAGATGAAATTTCGGAAAGCGTTAAGCGAATTCATAAGGAAAATATAAGCAGAAAATTTTACAGAGACTCCGAAAGCATTTTGGTCGTACGTCCGAGAGATTCAGGGATATAAGTCAACAGTTAATTCACTCAGAAATGATAAAGACGACAGAGTAACCAGAAGTTTGAAAAAAACCAACTTATTTAATCCTTTTTTACTACTTGTTTACGTTAACGGTATTAACTCCGTGGTTAATAGTAAGATACGTTTATTTGCCGACGATGCAGTGGCTTACAGAGATATCCGCAGTCCTGAGAATAAAGTAGTTTTAGCAGATGACCTCAATCCTATGCAACTTTGTGCGAAACTGGGCAATTAGAATTAAACTTAAAAAAATGGCATAGTGATAAATTTTTGGAATAAGAACTATTACTTCCCGAACACCTATGGCATCATAAATACCGAAATATTAAGTGTAGACTCAATTAAATTCGAGTGGGCGATACCCTCACTCACGACCCCTCCTGGATGAAACATATACGGAGAATATGTGGATAAGTTAACAATAAAATTGGTTTTATCAGAAGAGTATTGGAGATACGTCACGAGAGGCAATCTTACGCTAGTTATGACTCATTGAGAATATGCTACTAGTATTAATGTATGACTACTACCTAATGAAGTTGGATTGATTGCCGACTGGGACCGCTAGATTTGTATAGAGGAGCTAGATTTGTAAAACATTGTCGTAGTAAACTGAGTAGCGTATCAACATTATCAATGGAACTCCGTTGAGAATGATGGATTAAATTACAGATTAAATCTCTTGCATTCATTGGAAGGATTTCTCTGTAGCAACGATGGTGAAAATGTTATATTAGCTCCATCGTATTACAATAGGCGGGATTATGTCAAAAAAGTTAAAGAGATATTAATAATTAAGTGTAGAATTAATACGTATATTTAATATGCCATTTTTCCCACAAACGATAAGGGATCGAAATAGCGTTGTCCGATCGCGATAGGGAGCCGAAGTATTAAAGATAAAAAGCAGACTGGTTTGAAATCACCCCGTGGAACACACCCTAGCGGTGGCATGCAGAGTACCATGTATGCATGTATAATTGCATGCAACTACTATTAGAACGTCTTGGTTATAAGACATTGGAAACATGAAGATCCCAGATACGACTTAAGCTTTCAGGAAAGTATTAATCTCACGATTCCAACGCTGACGTAGGGAGGACATAATGTTTAGCCCCATTATGTTGCATTGGCAGGTAAGAGGCCATGTTAAAGTGGGAAATTAAATTCAGAAACGATCGATAACCAAGGAATCTCCCTCTCGCACAATACAAGAAAGCAAGGCTAGGAAATATAACCTATCACAGTTCGTAATTCTTCGGATCAACATTAACCTGATGTGTATTCATTCTCTGCCACACATCAGTGGTGGCTTGTATGGTACTAAAAAATGCCATTAATCCCCAATTGCTATAATAGCTGGTTATCTTACGCTCTCTGCTCTCGTGGCGAGCTTCAGAGTAAGATACAGATGTAATCAGATGTAGTTTTAAAAGAGGCGTCGCAATCCAGTGGGTACAGAGGTGGGCCAATGACGGTAGGGCCCGGCTCCGATTTCGAATGAGATCCACGAGCACCGCGAACGTCAGCAAAGACGTGTCCTAATTTGCGCACCAGATCTTCGTGGCATGAATGGTGGCACAGAAAAGAAAACTGCGCACTCCGATGTGGGAATTTCTCACGCAATTAAGGGTTTAGTAACTCCCTCCGCAAAAACACCCTCGAGTTGAATGTCTTGGTTTTGGTAGTTCTAAGTGGCGCACTTAATATAATTTTAAATTTTGAATAAAACTAAATTAGTCACTTAAAACTATTATCGTTAGATAGTCTCATTACGAAAGTACGATATTCAATATATTTGCACTTAAAGCTTTCTGGTTTCTTAGACTAACAGCGACCCTTGCAAACTTTATAATTTTCAAAGTATTTGGTAATACTTCACGTAAAATCATATTTTTATTAACTTTTCTTACACCTATTCATGTAGTAGTAAATCAAGTAGCCATGATTAGCACTTCTTAAAGCCAACGCTTGGAGGCGACGTCATGAAAGTGGAAGCGTCTTGAGCACTATTTCCTAAAATAACAAAGTTCAAGAAGGAATTGACGGTGTTCGTCTGAAAAAAAATTATTTTTGTTCCACCCCATCGTATAAATAGCAAGTTTATGTAGAAATTATAAAATCATTTGCCGTAAGACGCCAGCTAGAGTTTACTTGCGTTCCATGATCGTACAGAGCTAACATGAGCAATCCGATTTAAATGTAGGTATACGAGTATGTTTCTGTAATTAGCCAAAACTCAAAGACATTTTTATTTTCTTAGATTAATGGATCCATGCACAAAATAATAATCGATTTGATTTTCATATTTGATTTTGTGTAACTTTGACTGCCACACCATCAAAAACAGAAATAACGAAATGAATTCAAACGTAAAATTGGATGATTCCTTTATCAGATAGCCAATTATTTTAACAATTAAAGTTTTTGGCAAAATAATGATTTTTAGTCGTATTCGATACTTCATTCTTCACCAGCATTATAGGTTTTCTGCGTATCATTCAAAATCGCCACGAAAAGAGAAGTGACGAATTATGACATATTAAATACATTTCACCAGTTATAATGACGTAAAAGTTTCTGTATTTTATATTCAGCGGATAATATAAATTTTAAATGTCCCATTTAAAATTATTAATTACAGTCAATTTATTACTGTTTTCATTTTTATTTACCGAGAATGTTAATGTAATGCTAATGTGAACCGTCCCTCATAAATAAAATTAATCTCAGTTCATAAACCGAAAATTATAACTGGTTATGAAAAAAACAAAGCATTGTGACTTTTATCGTAATAAATAACCTCAATCTGACCATTTTTGACGCATCGGATTCGAAAAACTCAACTCTTTTGGTCATTCTTCGGTCGGAGCCTTTACGTCACAGCAAAAGAGAAGTATCAAATCGAAATCGTGGGTAGTGAAAATTCATTTTTTTAATTTTTTTTAAATATAATCCGCAATACTCGCTGATCGAATCGTTTAGGACGACCCCCTGATAAATTTAGCTCATCGCTAAACTCTCATTCGTTGACTTGCACGTTCAGCCAATTGTGACAAATGCTAGCCATCATTACAATTTTAAAAAACCTTGGGATATCGCATATTCATGTAATTTTGAAGCGAAATGGATCACCGAAGTCATTTACTGCGACTACCAACTTATTACTGCCCTCCGTCAAAAGCATAAATCAAACCCAGATCCCGCCCTAATATACGTACGTCCGCCACCAATGAGAATATCGTCACCCCCCTGAACCCTCTCCTCCTCCTCCCTCATTTCCACAATTCCCTAGATTTAACCTCTCCCGTCGCCTCTCTCCATTTTCATATTTGACGCAATGGCTTGTAATTTCGCCCAAAAATCAAATCTCAGCCGTTCGTCTACCCATTGCTTCCAGTTGAAGGATAGTGCAGACGTTATCCAGATAATGTTTCCATTGGTTTCTTTCCTGCTGCTCACAATGTAATTTCTGGCGTCACCCTTCAGGACTCTTTAACAAAAAAATACGCCATCTTTCCTGCTTAGGTGATGGCGAGTGGCGTGGGTGGACACTGAAGATATCGTTTCCAAAGGTATTTGCCCTCCGAGGGAGGCAACACCTTCATGCATACATCATTCCCGTTTTCCACCGTTCATTAAGGGAAGAAGAACAGCTATTTTCAAATGAGTGCTTGATCACTTTCACAAATCGGAAACGGATCTAGATATTCAATGAAGAATTCGTGCATCGTAATCATCATTATTATATTTGCCGACGGCAATTTTTGCGGCTCCCTAATTGACTTGCATCGTGAACAGAATTCTTTTTTTCAGCCTGCTCTCGTACCACTAAGTATAGAAAACATTTGAACTCTCACATTTCGAAGTCGAAAAGGAAAGACTTCCGTAAAAATGCCACCTTGTGTATCGACTCGCCCCGCAGTCAATGCAGTCCTCCTCCTTGTTATTCCATTCCATCTGCCGTCTCACATTTCCCGCCTCGATTCGAGCGCCCCAACTGAACTTCGAATTCCTTTCCCAAACGCTAACGAAGACGTGTCATCTTCCCTCTCGGCACCAAGGTTTTCGCGATTTATCACTGAAAACCATTCTCTGCTTGACTCTGCACGTTATGAAAAGCTTTGTCTGCCGAGAACAGCGCGTTCGCATGGCCGGGACCGCAGAGGATGGCTATGTCGTATTATGCCCTGTCGACGGCATCCCAATCAATCTTACCTCAACTGCGGAGAACATTCCTCATGAGCATGCTGGAGCCAGCGTATTTGCGCCTTAAAACTCGGACTTGATGAGTATTATATTCGTATTTTCAACTCAAACTCAATTATATAATTTGATATTACTCACGGAAAAAGAAAATACTTAGTTCTTCCAAACAAATTAATTACACACGACCTAGGTTTCGACTTACAAAGTCATCATCAGGTAAAGAAACAGAAGACACACACCGCTGTATATAGTGGACAGAGAGGAGGAGAGGGGAGGTGTTATTGAAGGTCGGAGGGGTAACTGGTGTGTGAGAAGGTAGGAAAGGGAAGGGGCGGTGGGTGTGGCGTCAGGGTGGTTGAGGGGGGTAGTTTGTGGGAGGTTGGGTATGCTGTTAGGGTGGGAGAGGGGCTTTGGAACAGAGGGAGGTCAAGTAGGAGGGAACGGGAGGTATAGGTCAGGTCATTAACTAATGTACCCTTCTGATGGCTGCTTTTGGAAATTTCCAACTGTTCCAATGTATCTAATCTTAAACCTTTCTTCTCTAAGTGAAGAATTTCGGGAACAAAGTCACTGGTGTGGTTATTGTCCATGAGGTGCTTGGCAAATTGAGAGGAGGGGTTTCCAATTTGCCAAGTTTTCTAAGTTGCCTTTATTGTAGAAGGCTGGTTCAATTCTGTTTCCTGAGAAGGTTCTGGTCACTTTACGGGATAGATTGCCTAGAAAGGGAATTCTTTTCCATTTCGAAGAGTCTACTTTGGGGATTGGTTTGAAAATTGATGCCACTGCTATTTTTTCTAATTTTTTCCGATACAAATTGTCAACTAATTCAGAGCGGAAACCGTTGTTTTCAGCTGTCACTTTAATTGTGTCGAGTTCTTTTTGTGTGTTTTGAGGGGACAAGGGAATGGTGGTTAAGCGATGGACCATTGCGTTGAAAGCAGCTAATTTTTAAGGGGAAGTGGTGTCTAAATGTGGAGTGAATGATGTGGTCTGTGCATGAATCTTTTCTGAAAATGGAGAAGTCCAGACGCCGTTTATTTGTTGTTATGGAAATGTCTAAAAAATTAATGGACTCGTTAAGTTCTTTCTCCATAGAGAATCTAATGTTTTTGTCCAAAGAATTTAAAAATATCAAAAAACTGTCGAGTCGTATATGTGAACCAGCCCATACACAAAATACATCGTCGACGTAACGGTGCCAATAGACTATGTTTTTTACCAAGTAGTTGGAAGAGGAGAACAGAACACTTTCCATCTAGTCCATATATATGTCTGCTAGAACCTTCACAGGAAACAGAATTGAACCAGCCTTCTACAATAAAGGCAATTTAGGAAACCTATTATCCAAAAGCAAGGACAAAATTCCCATCATGGATAAAAGTGGAGTTTACAAATTGCGTTGTGAGTGCTCTGCCATTTTACATCGGACACACCAGGAGGAAGTTTAGTCAACGTGTGGAAGAACACCACGCCTGTTTTAAAAACGGAAACCCCTCCTCTCAATTTGCCAAGCACCTCATGGACAATAACCACACCAGTGACTTTGTTCCCGAAATTCTTCACTTAGAGAAGAAAGGTTTAAGATTAGATACATTGGAACAGTTGGAAATTTCAAAAAGCAGCCATCAGAAGGGTACATTAGTTAATGACCTGACCTATACCTCCCGTTCCCCCCTACTTGACCTCCCTCTGTTCCAAAGCCCCTCTCCCACCCTAACAGCATACCCAACCTCCCACAAACTACCCCCCTCAACCACCCTGACGCCACACCCACCGCCCCTTCCCTTTCCTACCTTCTCACACACCAGTTACCCCTCCGACCTTCAATAACACCTCCTTCTTCTTCTGTATTCTCCTGTCTTCTGTTTCTTTACCTGATGATGACTTTGTAAGTCGAAACCTAGGTCGTGTGTAATTAAATTTGTTTGGAAGAACTAAGTATTTTCTTTTTCCGTTATGAATCGTTTCCACAAAGTGACGCCTCAAACCATTATTTTTTAATATTACTCAATTATTTTTTAAATTGGAATTCTGCGTCACTACTTATTATTTCTACCTCATATTTTACAGGATTATGAATAACTTATCGCAGCACTTTTCCACTGTATAAAATTTATTTTATGATCGCGTTTCCATGTATTGCATCATCATCAGGTAACAAAATGAAGTTGTGTGCCGTCTCATATACATTTCGGAAGGAGGGGAGTGGATGTGGTAGGAAACGAAGGGAGGAGGGAGAGAGGGGGGGAAGAAGGGCGGAGAAAGGGAGAAAGTGAGAGGGAAGAGAAGGAACACGTTTGCAAAGGATAGCGGAATACAGAGTTTCGACCTTGTTAAAAACAAGTACAAAGAGGCTTAAAGTGTGAAGTGGCCCACTAGGGTGAATGGCGGCGGTCACCAATAGCCCACCGGCAACCGGGACGACGCCAGTAGGCAGGCCGAGGGTTTGAGTCCAGGCCAGGGGATTGGGCCTTTCTGGAAGGGGAGGGGCAGAATACCCCACACACAGAATACTCACACCCTGAGGGAGGGGAAGTCACCCAGGGAAAGGGGTGGTTGTGTGTGGACACGTGGTCAATGTTTACAAACGAAAGTTGACGGAAAGGAGGGGGAGGAGGAAGTGAACTGTATGTCATTGTTCTTTATTCGTTGGACAATTTCCAATTGTTCCAACGCGCCTAATTTTTTTGCTTTTATTTAACACATGTTATTATGTCATTCATTTTCTTACCTGATGATGTAATACACCGAAACTCGGTCATAAAATAAATGTGAGGATTCAAGTGGAAAAGTGCTACGATCAGTTTTTCATTATGCTCGACTTCCACCACATCACGCCTGAAGCTACTCAATTTGTTTAGAGGATTTATTCCCAGGCTTGAGAAAACTTAATAATTAAACACCTCTTTTGTTACCTTCTTGTCGGTAATCATGGTTTCAATTTCCGGATATGACAAGATTCGACCTCCCCACTTAAATGTCCGGAAAAGAATGAATCGAAATGAGCGAAGGAAATTAATAAGATGACATGTTAACCTGAGCCCTGATGCCTGCGATGAATGAGTATGGACTTAGGTAAAAAATCCAAAACGAGGCGAAGGGTATCAATTTAGAACACCATTCCCACGATATTCGTGCTCTTCTAAATATATTGTCGTCAGAAGATGTTTCTTTGACAGGTAACATTTGTGTGGAATAACCGATTACACCTGGCTGTCATTTAAGCGTGATATCGATTCCTAAATTTTCTCAGTGCGATTAGCGCGCTTGATTTTCATCTTGTTTAGCAAGTTGACATGGCTGACTTCCAGGGAAGTTTCTCGGGACGAGAGGAAAGATAATATTCAAACATGCGAAGAACGCCCAAATCAACAGTTTAAAATCTGGCGACCATGGAATAAGTACTCGCGTTAATACAATAATCATTGCTATTAACCGCATTATAATAATTAATCCGCACACCACATTTATTAAATTAAACTTAACGAAGAAAGAACAGTTTTAAAATGAATTCAGCCCTCACATTAAATTTGGAGGGGTCTAAAAGGGATTCAAGTAATTCAACGAAACTGAACTCCCTCCCCTTGGAATACTTTTCATTTCCTGGACCGCTAATTACATCCCAATATGACATAGGACACAATTGTTAATGATATTTATTCCTAGTTCTATATAATTAAAAAATTCATTCAGACCAAAGGCATAATAGGTAACTAAATATTATTATTATTAAGTAATCTACCGGTTAAGGTCGATTTTTGGATGGAAACAATTATCAAATAAACGTTTTGTAATTCCAAACAAAAAACCAATCCAGCAACCTACTTTACATCAGGTCCCTCTTGATCTCTGTGTACTTCTTTCCTCCCTTTATCCCGTCCAAAATCCCTATCCTCTTCCTGCCCGTTCCTCGTTTGCCCAACATTCTCCCCTCTATTACCGTCTACAACATCCCACTGCCGCTTGATACGCCTTTCATCCATTTTTCCTGCCTCCATAGGATTTCTCTCAACAAACCCCTCTCCTCCCCCACCATTTCTAGTACTTCCTCATTTGTTTTCCTTTCGGTCCATTTCACCTTCTCCATTCTTCTCCACACCCACATTTCAAAAGCCTCCAATCTACGTCTATCCTCCTACTTCAGCGACCACGTTTCCGCGCCGTAAATAGCTACGCTCCATATTAGAGTTCTTACGAATCTTGTCTTAACCTCTCTACTCAACGTCCCCGTCATCAACTCCCTCCTCCTTGAGAAAGCCTCATTGCCTAGCGCAATTCTTCTCCTTACGTCCCTACTACTTTGACCGTATTGGTCCAAAACACTTTATATGTAAGATATGTAAGCTCTTCTACCTACTCTATTTTTTCCACTCCTATTTTAATGTTTAGCTTATCCTTTTTCTTTCAGGAAAATTGCTTAACCTTTGTTTTGTTAATATTGATTCCCATATCTATCGTACTGAACCTCCAATTCACTCAGCAATGCTTGCAGCACCTTGGCTGACTGAGCAACTAATGCTTGGTCATCAGCAAACCTAACCGATTTTACGAATTCCCCTCCGACTTTCATTCCTGCCTCCAGTTCTTCCCATGCCTCTTTAATCATTTTCACCACATATACGTTGAACAGCACCGGTGGCAATGGGCAACCCTGCCTTACCCCTCTTCCTAACACTGCCTATCCGGACTCTCCGTTCCCCACTCGCACCTGAGCAGTCTGAGACATGTACAAGTTGCGGATCAGTCTCCTGTCCCTGCAATCCATTCCTATGTTCTGCAATACACGCATTATTTTTCCCAATTCTCTCTATCAAACGATTTTTCGAAATCTACGAAACAGGCAGGCAAATACGTCCTGATTGTATTCTATATTCCTCTCGATTAGTGATCTCATTACTGCAATGGCATCACACGTGTGCCTCATTCCTTTCCTAAACCCAAACTGATCATTCCCTAAGTAATCATTTGCCTTACTCTCTATCCTTTTGTTGATGATCCTGAGAATAACTTTAGCTGCTTGGGATATCAAATTTATTGTTATCTAATCCTCACATGATGTAGCCTTTACCTTTTTCGGAATAGGAACTAGCACTGATCTCACAAAATCTTCCGGCCAGATTCCTATGATAGATAATACGAATCAGTCCATATCGAGTCTCCTTCCCACATTTTCCTAAACATTTCACAGTTCCACAGGAATATTGTCTACCCCCACGGCCTTATTTGCTTTCATCTCCTTTAATGCCCTTTCTATTTCATCGTCGAGTATGCCTGGACCTAAGCTACCTTCTTCTACGTCATGTTCCTTTTCTATGTCTAACCTTGTCGGCCTAAGCTCTTTACCATACAGTGTTTCTATATATTCCTTCCATCTCTCTTGGATTTTTCCTAGTTCAACTATTATCTTACCCCGCTTATCTTTAACTCTTAGCACAGATCTTGCCTTCTTACTTCCCGATAATAACTTAACCTTTCTGTATAGAGCACCAATTTCACCCTTCCTCTGTAAACTTTCCATATCCTCGCATTGCGTTTTCCACCATTCTTCTTTTACTTTATTTGTGGCCCTTTTCAATTTATTTTTTAACTCTTTGTACTTCATTTTCCTAGCGCTGTGTTTACATTCTTCCATCTTCTTCTCTCATCCATCTTCGAAATCATCTCATCTTTTATCCATGGTTTCCTTATCCTTTTCCCGTTAACGGTTCCTATAGTGTCTTTTGTGGCTTTCGACATCATTTCCCATTTTTCTTCGATAGTACTCAGCTCTTTACCGTCATCGATTATTTTCTTTACAGCCTGCTGATACTCCTTCCTCGTTAATCCATTTAATGCTTCTAAATTCCATTTCCTAACCCGCCGCCCTTGCCATATCTTTTTGAAACGGACGTTACATTTCATAACAACTAAATTATGGTGTGAGTCCGCATCCGCTCCTGGGAAACTGTGCGAGTTCATCACACTATTCCTAAACCTGTGCTTAACCATAATATAATCTAACTGATACCTTTCTGAGTCATCTGGAATTTTCCATGTATACCTACGCCTTTTGTGGTGTCTAAACCATGTGTTGGTGGTGACTAACCCCTGTCTCCTGCAGAATTCAATTGCTTTCTCCCCGCGTTCATTCCTCGTGCCTAACCCATAGTCCCCCACCTCACCACCCTCTCTTCCTTCGCCTACCGTCGCATTCTAATCCCCCATCACTATCAAATGTTTCCCTGCAGGAACACAACGCGATTATATCCTCTTAATTGATCGTACATCCTATCGACTTCTTCCTCCTTGTGGTTACTCGGTGGCATGTATATCTGAACAATGACCAAGTTCGTCGCTTCTGCTTTAATCTCTACGAGTAATAGTCCATCAGCTGCTTGCTCTATGTTGATTACGCTTCTTCCTACCCCTTTATTTAATATTACGGCACCCCCTCGTTGGCTCTCGTTCCCGCCGCTGTCTATTATTCTATAGTTATCACTCCAGCAATCCCCGCCATCCTTCCATCTCACCTCGCATAGACCTAAAATATCTGTATTACCTCTTTCCATCTCTCGCTTAATATTCTCTAATTTGCCTGTCTTTAACATTGTCCTGACGTTCCATGTTCTTATTCTAACTACTTTCGTCTTCTTTGCGTCTTCTGTCCCGCTGCTGTTATTTCTCCCCCGCCAGGATTTCGTGGGATGACGACCGCGGAAGCCTTGTCTTCCCCGCTGCTGTGCACGACACACGGCCGCTTGGACCGAGTCCCGTAGTTGCCAGGACTCATATTATCTATAGTGCCCATCATTATATTCTTGGGAATCATAATTGAGGTGGTTTCCCGTTGCCTTCCTCAATAGTGTTTTTAACGTGACACCATCACTTAATGGCCGCCCCACTGGGGTCAGACGCCATTGCAGCCGCCTCACTGAGGAACAGACGCTGCGTGGACTACCTTTCGTCTGGCTCCTAACCTTCGACCTATCTGGCTGGCATGGGTGACCCTTCCAGGAGCAATTATTATTACTCCCTCCAGCACAGCTCTAGGGGTCATCGGAACGCACAAGCCCTTCCACCACGACAAGGCTGTAGTCCATGGGAGGGAACTATATAAATTATATATATATATATATATATATATATATATATATATATATATATATATATATATATTTCCGTATATAGCCATCCTCAGTGGCGGCGGGGTAACGTCCTCTTATGCCTAACCAAAGGTCGCCGGTTCGGCCTCAAGGCTGCGTTTTTTTTCTCCACCTAGGGCTCGGGTGTACTTTGTACATGTGTACATTGTATCATACCCAAGCCACGTGGTCTGTGCAAATAATGCGCTAACTGGTGTAATCTGGCGACCATGACGCGGCCCCGCCCACTAGCGGCGCTAGTTGCCTGAGACCTAATGAGTCCTCTGTGATCGTCGAGCTGTGCATATGGCGCAAGTTATGTTAGTTTCTGTTGTTCTTGTTTTTACTGTTTCGGGCCAATCAAGTTTACGGTCTCGGCCTTTTTTTTGTTTCCATTGATTCACGACCGTAGCTACGTTCCTTGTACAATTATCTTTTTTTTACTGTTTGTCGAAAATGGAAATAGACGAAATCACGGAGCAACGAATCAGCATCAAGTTTTTTGGTGAAGTGCGGTAAAAGTCATCAAGAATTTACGGAAATGTCGACAGCTGTTTACGGTGATAATGCTTTAAAGAAATATCCGTTCTCAAGTGGATTAAACGTTTTAAATATGGCCGACAAAACGCCACGGATGATGTAAGGCTGGGACGACCTTTAACCACCTGTGCTGACGACAACATTGATCGTGTGTGGTCCCTTGTCCTTATCGATTGCCAAAAAACTATCCGAATGATAGCTGATGAACTGAATTTAGGAAAATCAACAGTGCACGCTATTTTAACCGAACAATGGCTGGATCCTTCACCTTGACAATGCACCTGCACATTCAGCATTAATTGTTCGCCAGTTTCTGGCAAAAATTTCAATTACCATCCTAGATCATCCTCCTAATTTGCCAGATCTTACCCCCTGCGAGCTTTTCTTATTCGTAAAATGCAAAAATGTGATGAGGGGACATCACTGGGAAGACGTGGACACAATAAATCAAGAAACGACGAGAAAACTAAAAAGCCTAACTGCCGAGGACATCCAAGGGTGGTTTAAACAGTGAAAAAGTAGATAGATTAAGTAAATAGCAACGAATTGAGAGTACTTTGAAGGGGGCAAAACCGATGTAGACTAAATTTTGCAAAATGAAGTTTTTATGGCCTCAGTTCTCGTATTTTTTGGACAGACCTCGTATGTGATTTTTCAGGTATCAGATCTTATATATATATATATATATATATATATATATATATATATATATATATATATATATATATATATATATATATATCAGATATATATATATCGACGATGCAAAAGCACGCACAAGAGCAATATAACTTTTGGACGGCACAATAGAACACAGAATAAAGCACATAACACGTAAAAGAACACTCACATTGAAGATTATTTGAGCTTTCGGCCTACACCGAGGCCTTCTTCAGGTCAGACTGAGAGGTCTTGAGGGGAGAGTGTCTGGGGAGGGAAGGGGGGCGGAAGGTTTAGGGGCTGCTGGGAAGGGAATTAAAGATGGCGGTTAAGGGTGGGAATTTTAAATGATCGGAAATATAAGATGTATGCGGATTCGCGAGTTCTCACCTCTATGTTGGTGGCTGAATCGGGTAGGGATTCTAGAATTGTTAGGAAAAAGCATTCGTCAAATGATAGGTTGTGTGAAATTGCGTGTAAATGGATAGAAAGAGAAGAGAGTGAAGCAGAATTACAGGAGCGGCGGTGATTGTTCATTCGAATGGATAAGGGGGTAATGCATTCGCCTATGTAGAATGAAGTGCATTGTTTGCACGACAAAAGATAGATAATATTTTTCGAGAGGCAGTTCGCGTGGGTACGGGATGAAGAAACAATGAGAGGATGTGGGGAGAGGGGAGCAGATCTGATCAGCAGACATGTTTTACATCGGGGGCGATTGCAAGTTGGGGAAATATGAGGAAATTTGTCAGGGCGGGTTGCCAAAGGGTTGGTGGATCTCAGAAGGTTTCTGAGATTGGCTGGTCATCTGTAAGCGACAGAGGAGCATTGGGGCAGTAAGGATGAGGTCACGTCATTGTCATGTAAAATAGGATAAAGTTCTTTGAGAAGGGTTTTCAGTCTGTGGGATCCAGGGAAATAGGTTGTGCAAAGGTTGAGTCCTGCGTCAGATGTGGGGTTGTTATTTTGTGGTGTGTGTGGTCGGGTGGAGCGGTAGATTTTATCCTGTTGGAGCTTTTCTGGGTAACCGCGTTTGTGGAGTGCATATGTAGATTGTGGAGGTATTTGTTGAGGGTAGCTGTGGTGTTGCAAATCTGATGTCCGCGGATAGAGAGAGAGTTGGGAATTGAGCATTTGGTGTGAGAAGGATGACTGCTAGTAGAGTGTAAATATTGTTGATGATTAGTGGCTTTGATGTGTACTGAAGTGGTGAATTTGTTATTGTGAAGTAAGATGCATGTGTCAAGAAAGGTGATGGATTCTGAAATGGAAAAAGTGAATTTAACAGTGAAAGAAGAATTTAAGGCCAATAAGAAATTGTCAAGAGAATCAGAGCCGTGTGTCCAGAGAATAAAAATGTCGTCAATGTAGAGGACCCAGAAAAGAGGTTGGAAGGGCTGCTATGAAAGGAAATTCTCTTCAAGGTGGCCCATGAAGAGATTGGCGTACGATGGCGCCATCCTCGTTCCCATCGCTGTGCCTTTCGTTTGAAGATAAAAACAGTTTTGGCAGGAGAATGCATTTATGGTCAGGACGACAGTGGCGAGATTGAGGAGAAATTTGGTCGAGGGGCACTGGGGTGGGGGGCGTAGAGAAAGATAGTGTCGGAAGGAGGATAGGCTTTCTGCATGGGGAATAGAAGTATAGAGGAAGGTGACGTCGATAGTGGCCATAAGCAGGTTGGAGGTGGAGGGAATGGAGACAGAGTTCAAACGGTGGAGGAAGTGATACGTGTCTTTCGTGAAGGAGGGCAATGAGAGTACGATAGGTTGTAGGTGGTAATCAAGGAATGCGGAGATTCTTTCGGTGGGAGAGTTGAAACTAGAAACTATAGGGCGACAGGGGATGTTGGGTTTGTGTATTTTTGGGAGGAGATAAAACTGGGGTGTTCTGGGGTATGGGGGTGAGAGTAGGGATATGTCTTGGGAGGTGAGGCCTTCTTCTGGTTCAAATTGGAGGAGAAGAGACCGAATTTCCTTTTGGAAGGTTGGTGTAGGGTTGTCGGTGAGAGTAGTATAGGTGGATGTGTCGTTGAGGTGACTGAGGGCTTTGGAAATATAGTCTTGGGTGTTTAAAATTACGACTGAGGAGCCTTTATCGGCGGTGGTGACCACGATGTTGGGGTTGGCCTATAGGGTTTTAAGGGCATGACGTTTGTTTGTGGATAGGTTTTTTCTTGGCTTTAGAGATTGTGTGAAGGATTTATCAGAGACTTTTTGGAGAAGGAGACGTATGAATATTTCCACGGGATGATTGCTGGGAAGGGGTTTTGGCTCATGAGTTGAAGCCGGGCGGAATTTGTTTAGTGCGGGATTGGTTTTAATTTGACTAGAAGATTTACTTTGTGATTTCCAAAATGCACGCCAACGAAGGTTTTGGCAGAAATTGAGTGTGTCGGTGAATAGGTTAATTTGTTAAGTTAAAAAAAATATATATTTTTATATTACTTAAGACAGCAACACACAACATGAGAACACACAAAAGGAACACTCACACGTAATATCTTGATAATTTCGACGGGCTCGTCCTCTTCGGAAGATTAGTTAAGAATCTATATATATATATATATATATATATATATATATATATATATATATATATATATATACACACATAAAAATGTACACACACACACATTTATTTTTTTATATATGCTTTTGATCTGCTTGATTCCGCCTTCCCCACCTTTTCTGTGCTGGACCTATAGGCGTCCTATTAGCATCCTTCATTGTTCTAAAACTCCTCAAGACCAAGTTGAAAGTCGTTAAAGGAAGTGCTATGAAGAGGGTTAAGGCAGGGATATCAATTATCTCTAGTGGTTTTAAATGTATACATCGAGGAAGTGGCCGAAGTTGAATAATAAGAACTGAAGAAAGGAGTGAGAGTCTACGGGGAATTCATAAAACCAGGAAGGTTAATAGCTGTTCTAGCTTTAGCTAGTCAGTCAGCCAAGGGAATGCAAGCATTTGTCATCACTATGGAAAGTCAGTGCGATGCGTATGAAATGTTAATAAATGCGTACAAAACAAAGGTTAAGCTATTTTCTAGAAAGAAGAAAACTACGTCAAATATTAAAATAAGAGTTCAAAACTAGAGCAAATGGAAAAGATTACCTATCTCGGAAGTATTCAGGACCAAAATGGTCAAAGAGTAGGGACATAAGACGAACAATTGCATTAGACAAAGAAGGTTACACAACGAGGAGGGAATTTATGACCGGGGCTTTGAGTAAGAATGTTAGGAAAAGTTTCGTTAACATTTTTCTCTGGAGCGTGGTTTTGCATGGGGCGCGGAAGTGTGGGCATTGAAGCAGGACGACAGGCGTAGATTGGGAGTTTTTTAAATGTGGGTAAGGGTGGAGAAGGTGAAGTGGGCAGAAAGGAAAACAAACGACGTGCTAGGCATGATGGGAGAGGAGAGGGGACTGTTGGGAGATATCATAAGGAGGTAGAAAAGATGTATTCAGGGCGTTTTGGTTGGCAACGTGATGTTTAAGACTATGATAGAGGGGAGAGCGTTAGGCAAGCGAGGAAGAGGTTAGGTGTTGCCATAAATTTAGATGTACGTCCTTAAATGATATAATAGTCAGTGAATGGATGAGACAGTTAATTTTTTGCTCCTCATTAAAGTAAATAAATTTAAATACGAATTCTACGTTAAACATGTCATATATGTGTTAATAAAATAATTTTTTTCACAAAGTTCCTTTTTCCGATCACAAAAATTTCCATACATATGTATCCAAATCGGACCTAGCCTATGTTAACTTGTGAACTTTTATTTTATTTATGCAATAACTTAGAAGCCCTTACTTCGTACCGTCTTGGTGTGCTTGGCCCACGAACAAACAAACAAATTGATTTGCAGATTTATACATTATTAGAATTAGAATATCCATACATGTATAGGAACGTGGTAGGGTAGGGTAAAACGAGGTTTTCGGGTGCCAGAATTTTCTGGGAAACCCTAGATGGCACAGGAAAAGGTTCTGGCCCCTTACCCTGATGCATGAATTTCACACGCCCTTGGACTTGGCATTGGCTGAGCTTTATCCTCACCTATCAAGCCGACCTTTGGCTCGATAACTGTGTTTATATGCACACATACAACGTATCATACGCATTGATTTCGGATAATGCTGGGTCTCTTTAATTCTTTAATTTTATACATGTATGAGATCCGGTAAAATAGCCGTCTTTCTGGGAACACTTTAGGTGTACAACAGCAAGCAACTAGCATCTCTTGAACATAATGCTTTCAATAATGGCTTCATTTTTTGATGAATTCAATTTTCTTTAAGGCTGTTAAATACTTTTCAATCGTAACTTAAGGCGCTAAACATCATTTTCAAATTTCACAAATATTAAGTATGTTCACTTGGCTGAAATCGGCTTTTTTAGAAAATTTGTGAAAATATAG
The DNA here is from genome assembly GCA_037158775.1 of Hetaerina titia. Classification (NCBI taxonomy): domain Eukaryota; kingdom Metazoa; phylum Arthropoda; class Insecta; order Odonata; family Calopterygidae; genus Hetaerina; species Hetaerina titia. The sequence goes on along the minus strand of CM073769.1, from coordinate 6,100,242 downwards.
TCTTTCAGTGTACTCTTTTTTGATCTTATTAGACTTTTCATTAGGTGAAAAGTTATTGATCGAAGACGGGAACTTGTAAAGTAATCTAAAACTTGTTAAAACTATATTTCACCATTAACATGCGCAAGGCGGATCGGTACATTTTTACGTTTGATTCCATTTACCATCAATAGTTTTTACTATTTCTATGATGAAACAATTTTAGAGCGTATAAAGTATTCCCTTGGCCTGGATCCCGGTCAAGGCGAATGATTTTTACACTCTGAAATCGTTGCATTGTAATAGTTCAGAGCTACTCCATTAAAAGTGACTGTCGCGGTATCTCCCGCAGTTTCTTGGAAAGTACTTATATGATATTCTCTCAATGACTTAAAAAACGGGCTATAAGCTCTCTATTTTAAGTTCAGCCCAAGAAATAGATGAGAAGAGGCCGACATGATTAGCTAATTTACCTATCGCTCGACCACTGCCACTCTTGTGTTCATACCCGACAGCATTTACTGAGCGCGAAACCTTCGTCCATTCTCGCCAGGAGAATAATAATGCGAGTCTCGTCCAAACTCGGGATGACGTGTTCAAAAGTATGTGTGGAGTTTCCATAGCGTTTGAGTGATGCGAATCCGGTTCCAGTCAACTGATAACTTTGGACGGCGCTCGGGTATCCTCTGCCTGCCATAAGGCTCGAATTCCCTTCACCCCTCCGCGAGTATCAACGCTGAAACGTCTCGACATGTGGCACGGTATCCTTTGTCTCATGGCAATAAATCTGTATCCTAATCCGCCGTCCCCCTTCGACTCGACCCCCGCTCAAGCGCCCACGCGCAAGCGAAGGCGCGCGTCAACCCGCATTCCTCCGCGTCGGCACTCAATTCCTCACTCTCCGCGTCACCCTTGCCACTCTCGTCAAACCCTCTTCCCTCCCCTCTACCCATGCCGTGGGTCTCCCCCTCGCTGCCCTCCCTCCTCGACCCCTGACCTGGAATCCCGGCCGGATACCTCGGTCGGCCTCCCGAGCCCCTCCCCAACACCCTTCCCTCCCCCCCCCTTCATCCCCCTCCGCCCCTCTCCCTAATTTCCTCTTTCTTCCACGCTCCCCTCCACCCCCGAGTGCTCCACTCCTCCCTCTTGCTTTTTATCACCCGCCCCTCCTCTCATCCTCAAATCATTTTTTTTCCTCGGGCTCCGTTCCCCTTCACAGCGAAGGGCAACTCCTTCTTCCTCCACCACCTCCTCCTGTCTGGCCTCAGCTTCCTCTCTCAACGGAAGTTCTCTTTTTACAGGATACCTATGGCTCTATTTTCCCCGCCGATCACTTCCTCTCCTCCCTGCGTGAGAGCGACGCCCGGTACAAGAGCCACCTGAGGTTGCATCATTTGCGCGCGCGCACCCCTGGGCAAACGATCCCCGATCAAATTTACGATAAAAAATTCTGCCGCGAGGGAGTAATGGAAAGGATGGCAGAGATAAAGAAGGGAGTGGCGAGACAACGGTGTTCTTCAGGCCATCGTATCAAATAATTTTGCACCTTAAATGAGGAGAGTATGGAGACAATGAAGTGGAAAACGGGAAAAGTAAAAATAAATGAAGCGGATATGCACAGTAACGGGGAGTCTGCAAAAGATTTTTTTAAAGCCTTACAATTTTGATTTACCTTATTTGAGAAATGAAAATTGGAGATAAATACCAAGACAGTGGAACCTACGACCATGAACAGAATCAACGAAGCGGCGAAATAGTGGAAGTGAACCAAATATAGCACATAGGAAATGTGGTTACACTTTAAAATAGGTATTTCACAATATTGAGACACATAAAAGGTGGGAAATGGCAAAACAGGCCCTCCAATTTAAGAGGATCTCCCAACAAATAGTCAACGAAATACAGACATTCTGAAAAATTGTGTAAAAACCTTTATCTGCTACACGCCGCTTTATGGGCGTGGGAGTCGGCCCGTGAAGAAGACGGCGAGAATCAGTTTAGACGCAACAGAAATGTGGATTAGGAGAAGGGTGATTAAGCCCACATACATTTCTATCCAGCTTACAAGCAGATAAGCTGGATAGAAAAGAAAGCAAATGAAGTTCTAAATTAAGCAAACACATGAGAAGAAAAGCCTTGATGAAAAAATGGTAGAAGGAATGTCACGTGTTAGTCACGCATTTAAAGTCGATTATTTTATCCTGAACAATATAAAGTAGATGGTGCGCCGAGATTTGAGAAAAAGGTCAAGGCTGTAGCATTTGAAGAGGGCACAGGAACGATTGGAGACCATGAATTACCCTCAACTCCAGAGGATAGCATTTCGCGGCAGCGTCTAGCCCTTGGTTCATTAAGAAACTCATCGTATTTTCACAAGGATAAGATTCCAGAAAACCGTATGACCCGCATCCGATTCCTTCCGCATGAGTAGCGAAAGTGTGCGCCAAAGACACTTGGCTTCCTCCTTCAGAGTGAGCCGCGGTGAGCCATCAAGAGTGCGAGGACCACACCCCTTGTGCTTAGCTCCTTTGCCCTCCATCAACTTCTCCCGAAAAAATCCATTGGCCAAAATGTTTACTCTCTAAATCCAAAGCCTTCCTAAGAAAAATGTCATCGGTTGACTTCCGTCCTCGTCGTCTGCAGTTTAATCTCGAATTAAATCATATAGCGTTTACCCCGGTGCTCTTTTATGCATCGAAGATGAAAATAAATGAGAGACAAGGTGGTCCACGTGAAGGTTATCTACGCTCGTCAGGCTTATTCTGAATGAATCATTCCAACATTGGCGGCGCGAAATCTGTCGCCTGATTCGTTGGCTTCACTTTCATTTTCAAGGGACACTATTTGGGAGGGAATAAATAATAAAGGGCGGAAAAAGTTCACGATAAATATTATCTTACATATTTCACTTCGAACATGAAATTATATGGGTAAACAAGTTCTTCAAACGTTAAATATTACTATTCCAGTCCAATGTCGAAAAAAAAGTCGTGAAAGCGCTTTCGGCTATCGGTTATAAAACGTCATTAAAATGTTTTATTTTGGATATTTCGGCGTGAATAAACAATAACGAACGACCCCGTACTAGAATTAAATTGCGACATGCAACTTTTTAAGGCAAAAAAGGTTTGGAAACGAAAATCTAGGTTAAACATTCACCATAGTAGGACTCTGGAATCGTAAGCTGCAGAATCCCAAGATCCTATTTTAGTCAAATTCACAGAACTCTGAAATGTCGCCATATTAATTTGAACACTTTAATTAGCATATTTACCATAATTATCTGTAATTGTATCCGAGAGTGAAAGATTCAAAATCCTAAAGATTGAACAGTAGATGGACAGGGCCATGGACGTATAAGCATAAGCTCAATTTCATATCGCTTCTTTTTCAGTCTCTTCATTAGAGTTGCTGCGTCGCTCGTATTTCACAATGTTTTATTATTTTTTGGATTTCTTTAATTGCTGATATCTGGGTGGCACTGGATTCGTATTATTTTTAAATAAACGAGGTTTCACCATTAAAAAATACTGAATTTGGCTCAAAGCAATTGTCCCATCGATGAACATTGATTTGATGCATATTTTTACGATCATGGCGTTCGGTTTCATTGATCGGTCGTAGTCGATCCAAGAAGAGAGATTGAAATCTCATCGCGCTCTCACACTTTCAAGAACCTATCCCGTGATAGAAATCACTGAAAATTATCAAATGCAGGGAAATCAATAAAGTCCATTATTCGGATTGTCTCGGATATGGCTAATATTGGTGCTTTTATTGAAAATACCAATGATAGGAAGTGAATAAATACAGGTATAAATCACTTTCATAGGTTGGGCCTTTTTTTCTAATTTTGTTGAGGAACGATGAAAAGGTTACAAACCGGTTTGGATAAAACTAGTGAATATGGGTCGGATTAGTTCAATCAGTTCTTCTAAAGTTAAAACGGTTGTTCTATTGTTCAGATGTTAATAACGATCAAAAGCTTGCTTCGAACTTCCTTTTACATGGATTTAGGAAACAACTGATATCAAAATTCATTGGATTAATAATGGTTAGTAATTTATAGCCTCCAGAGCTTTCATCTTCTGAAAATTTAAGCATCTGAAGTTGAGTTTGCAAGGGTCATTGTGCAAATATTTGCACACCGAGTGACAAAGGGTAATCTTGCTGAAAGGAAAATTGATCCCTGGAAAAATTCAGTTCACTCGATGGACTTGTAATGTTGTATACGATTTTCATTCTAACGACAATATTAGTTCACCCATAGCTAAAATTTACTTCAAATCAATTGATAGATGTAATGGATATTTGTAAGTACAACTTAAGAATTTTCCAATAAAAGAATGAGCAAAAAAACCTGTTGCTTTTGAAAATATCGATTGCGACTAGCTCCAATCCTAAAGCTACGGAGAACTTAATTGAAATATCACTCTCGGGAAACTGCATGCAAGTTTTTCAAAGATGGTGACGAAAATATAATGGATTTCTGTCAGAAGAGGACATCCAGTGGTTTCAAGAAGTAACCTGTCGAGACAGCTTTTCTTAGCTTAACGTGTCACTGTCTTTTCTTATTGAAGAAAATTCTAGAAAAAAGCTTTATTACATCTCAAACAGAATCGTATTTTGGTAAAAAAAATGGGCAATCCCAAGTATTTAACCACAGATCTATACTAAATATCCGGAATCATTCTTTTTAAATTATGTAATGTTAACCGAAGTACATGTGGGAATTATTTATTACCAAATAATCTTTAATTGTCACCAAAATTAAATAAAGCTTCGTCTCAAGAAAACAAACGATTACAAAACTGTATGTAAAAACTTCATCACCGCTACATACACTTCTACTTGTTATTATCGTCCATTTAAACCAAATATATTATATTAGAGGCTTTTTACGTGACGTAATGCTCACATTTCACCCAAAAATGTAATAACGTACTATTATTTGAACCGCCATTTAGATAATACGTGTAGGAAAAAACTGTAGCTTCTCTACTATATAAGCATTTTTTCTTGTTCCAGCGTTGATTATCAACTATCTGTTTCTTTGACTCTTATTAATTTAGGAAGATACGCATAAACTTTCATTTTCCTTGTTAGAAGTGTCACCAAATTGCCGATGCTTCCAGAGAAGCCAATACGATATTGAAATTATTTCACAGTAATTCGAAAAAAGAGCCATTAGGAGCAAGGAAAAAGGAAAATATTTTTCATCCCTTTTTTTATTATCTCATTTGATAGTTGTAATTATAAACGTACAAATAAAATAATTATTTTCTTAGACTAAGCGCAACACGCTCCGTGTAATCTGTGTAATATGCCGACTATTAACCACATTCCGGTCCAATGTGGGATATCAATAAATAATTTTAGGAGGAAGTGCTGGAACGCCACGCGTTTGGCTTTCCTTGGCGTATGCCTAGCCAATATCCATTCTTGGAATCAACCATGGAATGTAGCGAATATGTTTCATTGATGCAATACCGGAAGGGAATGATACTCATAAAATCTCTTTTCGACGCGACTGCTCTATCGCCTTGCATTTGCTAAATGTGTTTTCAAGTCTCATTTTCGAAATCTGCGCCCTCATAAATTGTGATTTCGATTAAATGCAACGCTCATTGTTTATATTTGAGTTTTAACAATATTAAAATGACAGACTCATGTTATATCGATGTCAATACAATTCTTCTCCCTCAGTCGATCACGTTTTAATGAACGACCAGCGTTATCCATATTATATTGGCACCAACGAGTATATAACATGAATCTATCATTTTACTGTTGTTAAGAATAAAACATTAACGTAATGTATTACTAAAGAAAGAAAATCTTTACTACAAATGAGGATTTGTTACATTCCACTTGAAAAATGAATAAGAAATCACTGCCCAATAGCAAGAAGGAATATTTTTAATTAATAAAAAATCCTCAAATTTTTTACCATTTAATTGGTTCTCATTTAAACATGTCTTCCAAAATATTAGTAAGCATATATTTGAAGAACAAGTTATATTTTATATTTTTCAAATTATCTCCTGCATTGGATAACTTCACATAGAGAATTTGAATAATAAATCGTAGAGTTGAAGTTTTGAAAGAAAATAAGGGTTGTGCTTCGAACCCCTGTAGAGTTTTAAATACACCAATAAAACTATAAATATACAGCTCGTGGGAGAAATATGATGAATATACAAGAATATCGTAAAGGAATGGCCTAACAGAGGAATAGGGTACGTGTGTGCTGGGGCATCGCACGAACTGGAAAGGAAAACAGAAAGCAGGACAGAGTTATTTTATCTACCAAACGTTAGGTCTCACTAAGAATATATGTCTTGTCAACATAGGACACTGGCGAGGCCGGTTTGAAGTGGATAGTGTGCAGCAAGGAGGAGCTAGGCTTGTGGAGAAATTTTAGGACAGACTTAATAGTTTGACTCTATTGTTAGATTAAATAGGGTAGGAATCACACCTAAACCGAATATTAAGGAACGTGCAGAGTATCGTACGTAAATTTGAAGTAGGTCTCCATTCCGAAGGTGTTAATAAAAACAAATCTCAACGCGCTAGGGTAGATGGAGTCCTTTATATGAAAAGAAATAGACAATACTTTAGAAATGATAGATCTGAAATAACATTCACGTCTTAAGTCCGATAAGGGATCGAAGTCAACGAAGAGATAAATAGTTAGACCAAGCAGCCAAGTTTAGAGCAAAAATATTTATTGCTGTAACACTCCAAGCTTCTCGTCTTTCAGACGAATACGAGCACTACTCGTATTTAAAAGATCAATGCATTTAAAAGAAAGCATCTATGACTTCCTCTCCTTGGCCAAACTATGGAAGAACTTACTCTCTCATTCCGTTCATAAACTTTTAGCACTTTATAAATGAATCGTGCATGAATGGAGTGTAATCACGCCCCTAGCGGTGTTTTTCAATAATTAAAGGAAACGGCGACTGAAGCATAATGATTAATTAAACTTTTGAAATTTTAAAATCACTTACTGCACGGTGTGTGTTGGTTCGCCAAAGTTACCCGCGTGACATATTTCTTTACAATTAGAACACATTTCAACATTCTATGTATCGCCAAGACACGGGTTTCCATTTATAGACATTTTAAGTTGCTATTTAATATGAGCAAATAGTCTTTCAGAAAGGTTTTTAGTATATAGGTAGGTAATACATCCTTCAATAAGTCCTTAGAAAAGTTTCAAGTATACCCATTACGTGGTTTTATTTTCATAGTTGATTGAGGAAACAAATTTTTGTTTATTTAGACAAATGAACAAAATGAGTTTCGTGCGATGATTAAGCACTTTTATTTTAAAAAGTTAACACCATAAAATATCAAAGCTGAGTTGGATGATGTTTAGTACTCATGTACTCCTATGTTGGTGACTCTTTACAATCAGGTAAATGAGTTTAAACGTGGCCGTACATCCACAAATGATGAGCATCGTTCGAGACGTCAAATGCAAGTGAATCCCTCCGAAGTGATCGACAAAATCCACAATATGGTTTTGAGTGATTGACGAATCAATGTTCGCGAAAAAATTGAAACCACAGGCATGCGTATTACAGGGCACAGTGTTTCCAATTTTCCACGAAAAATTGGGTGTGGAAAAAAACTCGGCGAAATGGGTGCCGCGTTTGCTCTCGGTGGAGAATAAACGCAATCGCGTGGTCAATTCGGAGGCTAGTTTGGAGGTTTATCGTCAAAATCCTGTGAAGCCTCTGCGTCGATACATAACTGTGGACGATACAAGGATACGCTACTATACTCCAGAGACAAAGGAACAGTCGAAACAGTGGGTTTCTAAAGGTGATCCCGCTCCGAAGAAGGCGAAGACATTGAAATCGGTCGACAAGGTGACGGCGCTGGTTATTTGGGAAACACGCGGAATAGAGAGTAGTATACTCGTACGTCGTTGCTGCACCGGTAAAGTTTGAGTTATTGCACTATCCACTGTATTCACCTGATTTGGCCTCCAGAGAGACGTTTCTTTTATTTCCAAACTTGAAAATAATGGCTCGACAGGAAACGATTCACGTCGGACGAGGAGATCATGGCCAACAAATTAGCCTATTTGGAGGACCTTGTGGAATCCCACTTTTTGGACGGTTTAAGAAATTGGAGAAACGCTGGGAAAAGTGTATCGATCTAAAAGGAGGAAATTTCGAAAATAAAAAATTTACCCAGAATTATTTGTTTACCCGCTTTTTCTTTTGGATTATTTGATAACCCTCGTAGATTCATGTAAATCGGATTACTTTTACGCTTTTCCACATTAGCACCGGAAGTCAATTCGAGGTGTGCGATTAGTAGACCGAAATAGTAGTTCCGATGGAAGGGCTGTCTATTTGCACGACAGATCCAAAGGTGTTCGAAAGAAGACGGTGTGCATAAACATGCTCTGCACACCTTTCGCTGATCCCCCCCCCCGAAACTCCCCCCCTTTGTCCGTTAGCCCCTTTCCACTCCCCCCCCCTTCGTTTCGGACAAACACCACCAGAGGCGACGGCTCTCTCAGTTCCTCGCTTGTTTTCTCAAAAAAATAAAACGTACCCCGCGGATGTTGAGAACAAATATCATAATTCACTTTTAATTTAGAAGGTTGTAGCGTAAACAGGACAACAAATTCTTGACTCTAAGAATCACAATTTTACTTTTTTGAGAGAAAAGCATACCATAGAACATTCCTCGTAATCAGCCGGACAAACTTATTAAAACAAGAAACCGTTTTTCTCCATGTCACTTACTTTTTTGCAGAAGTCATGCAAAGTAATGAAATACGTATTAAAGAATTGTTTTTACATTACAGTGTGTAAAATACTATTTATGTTAAAATATATTGCGCCGTACCGTAGTTTTATAAATAGAACTCCAAATAAAAAAATTCATTTCTTCCATAAAATTAATGATTTTTACCATCCAACAATATTTGCAAATATTACTATGATATTAATTTTTTAAAAATCGCTATTTTTATTTCTCGCGAGAATGTTTACGAAAAACTGAGTCAAGTTTTTAAGTCGTATGTTCACCTCTCAGATTACAGAGCGAGCATCTACATTATCTAGCTAAGAGAAACTTGTCTTTCTTTATTTTACTGATTTAAGAAAAATCAACCCGACCTTCGGTTTAATAACAGCAGTTTATCGTAATAAAAATTTACTGGCAAGAAAATAATAAATTCCTCCGTAACCAACGCTCCATTTTATTGACTGTGTTGGAATTCCAAAAGCTAGTTATAATTTATTCAGGGGTACCAACAGGGGAGTTATTGGCGCAAAGTGCGTCATTAACATTCGGGGGTCCGAAGAGAAAGGCATCAGAAAAGTATGAAGACCGCACTTGCTAAATTTAAGTAGCTGAATATGAAAATGTATCACTCGTCACATTTTCTATCAGTAAACTACAGTCATAATCCCAATTGTTATCTTCTAATACAATAGTAGTGTTAATGTGATACCACGACATGTAGACACAATTTAAATTAATTTTAAATATATTTTACAGGTTATTCGAAATATACAAATACGCGTTGATCCGAGGGTAATGATTATGCGTGTTAGAAGAGTATAGGCATGATGGGTCGATGTGATGCGATATGCAAGTACAGCGGGGGTTATCGGAGTGATAACTACAGAAAAATATATAACGGCGGGGGAGAGTACACGAGGAGTTGCCGTAGTACTGAATACGAAATTTGGGATAAGAATAGTAGACTTGGAACAGAGTATTATTAGTAGAAATGAGAGCAGACGCGATAATTGTACAAGGTGCATTCAAGTTATAACACCTCCGACACTTTCTCAAATTTGGAAAAAGATAAAAACATGCGGTTTATTTAAAAATAAGCGGGCACCCTTTGTCAATGCGTGGTAGAGAAGGCACTACGCACAGAACTCGAGAGGCAGCGGCGAGAGTGAGGACTGTTTTCGATACTTACAACGGCGACCTTTTCATTACAAGATCAGCGTGTTATCATTTGTTTTCTCCGTTTGACAGAATGTTTGTCATTTGAAACATTGTTGTCACACAACCGAGCTGTCGTGTGACAACAAAACAAGACAATATCGACCTCACACAATCCGGCCCAACGACATGATCGAGCAACCGGAGAAAAGTGTTTTGGAGGGTCACCGAATGAGTGAGGAACACATCGCCGCCAAAGTTAGAAATTCCGTGGGATCTGGGCGCACAACTCCACAGGACAACCTGAAAATGTGAAGAGCGTCCTCCAGGTGAGTGCCACGAATGCCGACGGACGACCACAACGCTGTGCGGGTGACATGTGCCAGACTACGTAGACGCATGATGACGGCACGATCGGGATCTTCTTTTCGTCGATTCTCATGCTCCTTAATCACCTGACCTGCCTCCTAGCGATTTTTGGTTGTTTCCAAGACACTCTCTGGGGCCGCACATTCACTATCCGTGCTGCGTCTTGAGTCAGCGATTTTTCAGTGGTGAAAACTGACTCCTAAGGAACTTCGACTTAATGAAAAATATGTACGGCCGCAGGGAGATAACGTCAAGATGTGTCACAAGTTTCACAGTTTTCGTGTAATTAGTTAGTGAGAAAAAAATGGGAGGTGTTATAACTTGAATGCACCTTGTATTTATAGTCTAGGTGTACATGCCGAAAACGAGTAAAAAAATGTTGATATAATCAATTAATAAACCCGATAGACTACGGCTTAGTTTTTATGTGTGGGTTTTGTATTCGCGGAGAGATTTGGTGGGTTGTTTTGATGGAGGAGTGAGAGATGGAATTTTGCTGAGTGGACAACTCAGATTTATGGGCAAAAAAATTTCGAATGAATAAATGTCACTCATTCAGTTCACTTCAGGGAGATTTTCAGTTTCAACGAAAACGTTTTCTGAAATAAGACAGCTTAAATCTCTTCTCCATTCAGCCGTTGGTGATTTTCGAGAGATTATACGCAGACGATCGTTCTTAAGATATAAAAACTAAATATTTATGACGTAAGATGTAACACAATTTCAGCCGAAAAACACATATTTTATAGTGCGTCCTGCCTCAAAACTGTCAGGAACGTTTTAAAAAGAGTGTAATATGAATCCGTCCTATGATCTCTATGACTGGATTGTTCCGGAAGCGCAAAACAACAGATAATTAACTAATAATATTATAACAGCATGTTTTAGTTGTTATTTGAATTATTCGCAATCCTCTGTCAGGTTTATTGATCCAACTTTATTGCTATCACTAACAAATACGAAAATATTATTAATATATGCATAACTAAAAGGCTTGACGAAATGCAAAATGAAAGTAATTCATTACGAAAGGAAAGCAGTGAAAACTTTCAGAGCTTTATATTTTTTGCATTGTATGTTCATTCAGTTTTACTCCGCACCTATATGATGACAAATGAATCCCATGTAGGAAAACTATTTGACATATCTAGACACAGACAGCTAGATTCGTTAAAATCTTTCGTCTCCTCATGGGGGAGGCAAAGAAAAATATCTTTCTCTTAGGTCTCAAAATATGGTAAAATCTTCCCCAAATAAATATTCGAAGAGAGTTCGGTGTTATCTTCACACAGTATACATGTGTTTACACCTGCATTAGCAGCCCTGTGTAAATAGTTCACAAGACATTTTTTCCATATGAAATGTCATTTTCAGTGCAAAAATATATCTTGTATTCACAACTAAGTACACACCTAAATCAAAAGATATTCCCATCCCAAAGCTGAGGATATATTATTCGTTTAAGTATTCCTATGCGAATGACTCTAATTTAAGATTTGGCGTTGCTGATCGTTCCATTATTAAAAATTGCGGAGAGGACGCTTGAAAACCAAACCAACAGCTTACGTGGACAACACTCGAGTGGCGGCTATTGGAAAGTACCGATGGAACTAATTTAGCAAAATAGTATTCTCAGAATGAATTCCATTAAAAATAAATATCAATACTCTTTCGGAAGCCATCTAAATAATCACTGGTTGTATACTGATTTATATTTTCTTTTTGAAAAAATATTTCAAATATTTAGGTACACACACAGCGAGCAATGCACAGAGAGGCATATTAAACGGACTCTTTTTTTAATTCCCAAAAGCGTATTTGCATTCGGAGGGCGAAATTTACTCTCAAATATTCGCGGCCACCACCACCATGACCACCTCTCATCCCATCATGAAATGGTGACATTTTCCGTTTATTTCTATTCCATTTCACCGTCGCATTTTTTCACCATTTTAGGATGGCACATGCCCAATGTGCGTAGTGCGCTGCAAAATGCATGCAGAAAATATGCTAAATTCATGTCATTTTAGCCCCCATAATGTCCATGACGTTTCTGCTAACTCAGATTATGCCTTCCTTTAGTTAGGGATACTCTTAAGGTGCATCATGCCACCGCCAAACACTGGTGCTCTTCATAAACCCTCCCAATATTCCAAGCTGTAATCACCACCGAAACAGCAACTCGTATAAATATCCAATTTAAGCTTCAACGTGAGCGATGTCTTAAGTGGAGGTGTAATGCGCCATTCAAAGTGGTGACCCTGGGGAATAAACAGTGGGCGAGTCTCGGATGGTTCTTCTTCAAAAAACATGAATCCACCGTGTGCCAGGCACATTCACTCACATTTATTCACCTAGGGAGAACAGAGAAAAAAGCTTCACGGCACTGAAAGATGCGATTGCTGCTTTTATTACAGACATTGTATCTATTGCTGCTTATAATAAAGGCATCACTGCTTAAAATAAAGGCATTACTACTTATAATAAAGGCCGGCGTTAGTCTCAGAGTAGCGTATGCCCTTCTCTCAAAATCCACGCCTATGGTCATCTGGACCGAGACCGGCTGGGATTTCCACCGGTGGCGCCACTGCCCCGGAACCCCTCTACCAATTCGCCGCACTCGTCGTGGCACCGGCGGCCCCTTCCCGATTACATGCCGGATCAAAGAGGAACACGACGCATTCCTTTTATGACGCACGACGAATAGCAGGAATGATTTTTCTTAGAATTCCATCTATATCGACTTTGCCCGAACTTTTCCGAAAGTGGACAAAATAATGGTTACTTCATCATAGAGAAGTCGATAAATCAGAAGACATTTTTAAGGCTTCGAACGGAAAATATTAAGCAAATATCTTCTTAAGCAAATCTTTGTTCCTTTTTGTTTCGTTCATATTGAAACGGGATCCTCGAAAGCAAACAATCCTAAGGTCTCAAAGGTCAAGACATCAATGGATTTGGCCGATGGATGCTACTCACGTGTTTTTTCTCGTAAATGAATAGGGTCGTGAATACGGTTTAAGTTGCATTTCAACACAAGACATCCACTGAATACTACTGTTAACAATGTTCTGAGCAAAAGCATATTACTCCATCGACCTATTATGAATTAAAGGTAACATTCTTTCAAAAATTGAAAAATCATTACTCTGCGGCATAAATAACTGTCTCCATCGCTTTTTTATATATATTATTGAACGAGCAGAATTTCACTCTTCCATAATAGTGGAGAGAATGCACGTCTCTTTACCTTAATAAGAAGGTTTCAACTTTTATGGAGACAGTAAACTGGAGTAAACCTTAAAGTGCGTAAAATCTTCACTATTAAAAAAAGCACGATTTGTCATGCATATGAGGAACTTATCAATAAGATAATTGCACAAAAGTACAACTGAAATATCTAGGTTAGTTTTATACATTCCAATATTGAAATACATTTCCCAAAAATTCAAGTAATGCTAGAAAGTAAAAATGGATTTAATTTTGCTAATGAATACATTTTTAACAATTGATTTCACTGACTTCTCTTATTTCATTAATTTATACATTTGCTATACATGGTATTCAATTTAAGAAGTCATTTCAAAATGATTTCTTGTGGAAATGGAGTTTCCACGTAATGACCTCAACCATAATATTGTCCTGTTTTAATATGGCCACTATTCCCAAATCCATACTTAGGATATTTTATTCCTAGGGCTCGTCTATATAAATTCATGAAAAATGTAACATTGAGATGGCTATTGATGCATGTTAATGCATACTTATCTATGTTGCCAAAAATATTAATCTTTTGATTTTTTGTCATGCCTATCTCATCAACAGAGCCTTTAAATATGTTGTTGCTTCTTGTATTTTAAAGGCAAACACAAATACAGAGTAATTAATAACTAAAACCTATTTGAAGTAAATGTAAAACATTTATATTGGTACTCGAATCTAATCCAAATATTAAATAAATTCCAATTCCCACCATTTCTAGCGTTCTTTAGCAATGGCCCTATAACATACACGTAATGACTGAGCATAAAGAATTCCACTAGATCCAATTAAAACCAATCACGTGCAGGTTAGCATATTTTCAAAATGTGAGACCCCCATCAGAGTGGTTCATAATCACTTGGATCATAGATTGCTTTGAGTCCTTTAATTATAACCTGACAAGTTTACTGTGTACAGTGTCCAACCTTGCATTTCTGTATTGAGTGAATCTTTTCAATGTGTATTGGTGAGGAAAAAATTTAAACCTTCCCCCCTCTCAAAATCTGAAATGTTGTCTAAATTGTGAGAGAGTGCGCTTAATTTGAATGAGTGGATTTGATAATTGAACAACACTTAGATAGCATATCACAGGTGTTGCTGTAATTTTGGTTTTTAACTAAATGGTCACTGATAACACAAAACATGCTATAGAAATGAAGCAAATTGAAGTGGAAACAGAGCCACTGGAAAATACTCCAAAAAATGGTCTCCTTCACCAGTTGAAGAAGAATCAGGGAAACCTGTATCAAAAGACAATGACGTGGGCTGTTATACAAAACAGACATCATCCAAAGACAACTTCTTCATTGAATGACAGTCTTTGATGAAAAAATTGTGCAGTGAAAATTAAATTTTGGAAAGTATGATAAATTACAATGGCTTAAAAATTTATAAATATGTATTCTTTCTTTACAGTTTTGGTAATAGTAGTCCTGCAGTATTTGTAATATAAGTATTGATAGAAGTCCTTTATTTTTTATAGAAGTGGTTACAACAAGTGGAGAAGTGCCAGCAATGCCAGACAACCCTGTCTCCTCATTTGTTTTTTTTCAGTCCAGCTTTTCCATCCTTCTCCAAACCCACAAGCCTCGAAAGCACTTAAAAGCCTCCAATCTATGCCTATCATTCTGCTTCAATGACAATGTTTCCATGCCGTACGAATCCATGCTCAGCACCAGGAATTGACACAAATAAGCAAAGAAATAACCAAAGCAATCGGGTTCAAAGTGAAGCCAAGTGCTTTGATTTCTCTCTATCGTAGCATTTTGAAATAATCAAAGATAGCTTCAACGGCACAAAACTACCCAAGGACTTCAATAAGAATGCTGAGATCACACTACTGAAGAAAGCAAGAGCAGATAAATGCAACAAATGCAGAAAATTTAGCCTGATGTGTCATGCATTGAAAATGCTTACTCAGATAATCAACCAAAGAGAAGAAAAAAGAGAGGAAAACCTTGTGGAAAACTAACTCAGATTCTGAAAAAATCGAATAACAAAAAAAAGGAAAGCTTGAGGGCACTGAATGAAAAATGTTACAAGTATACAGGCCATTCATTATATGTAACATTCTTGGACTTCAGCAAGATATAGAAGAAGAGTGGAAGTGGAGAATACCATATGGAGAACTCTACAGCAATGAAGAACTCTACAGCAATGAAGAACTCTACAGCAATGAAGAACTAGATGACTTGAACATAGCTTGAGACATGATGGATTATTTAGAAATATAATAAATGGAAAACTGAAGGGAAAACCCTACAAGGAAGACAAGTACATAGGGTAAATTAAGAAAGATATAAAATAGAAAAGCTATTTGGGGGTGAGGGAATTAAAACTGAGTAGAGAAGAATGGAGGAGGGCTGCAATAAATCAATCTTAAGGTTGAAATAGGTACTAAAAATGATGATTGATAACAGATATGAAAACACTTGCAATTATCCACTTAACAAAGATTTATTATCGACTACTTTCAATGTGCTATACCATTGTCAAGTAAAACAATTTATTTGACAAGGATGTAGTACATCAAATTAGTCAAACATAGATCTTTATTGAGTGTAAAATTGCAAGAGTTTTCCTATCTGTTATAATGGAACAATTCCACCACATAATGATTGATTTCTCCCTTCCCCCTATGGACTACAAAATTCATTTGGTGAAAGAGCTTGTGAATTTTGGTGACCCCTAGAGCTGTGCTGGTGGGAACAAGGCTTCTGGTAGGGTCACCCATGCCAGATAGGTTGATGGGTAGAAGCCAGACAAAAGGGAGTCCATGCAGATTCTGTTCCTCCTCAGTGAGGCAGCTGCAAAGTCATCTGACCCCAGTCAAGCCATTTGAATAATAGTGTCATCTGTAAAGCACTATTGGAAAAGGCAACAGGAGCCCACCTTAATTATTTATTTTAAGAAAATATGATGAACAAAAGTATGAGAATGGCTCCTAGAAACTACAAGACTCATCACTGGACTGTATACTGTCCTGGCAGATAGAGAGGCAAGGCTCCCATTGTGTAATCATGCAAAATATTTGCAAAGCAGAATTGCATCACTAGTAATTGCTAAGACACAAAAGAGGAAAGAATCAGTTACAATATAGACTTGGAATGTTAGGACTAAGTTGAGGAGAGATAAATTAGGAAATATAAAGCTATAAATGGTGAGTGGAAATATAGCTAAGGGTTGTAAGAGGAAAGATGAGAAGATAATCAGTCCTACTGAAGAGATAGTTATAGATGATATGCAGAGGAGGAGAAGACTGTCAGTGAGGCATGGCTGTATTATTGAAGATTAAAGTGAGAAGTTAGTCAACATAGAGCTAGTGAGTGATAGAAAACTATGTATGAATGAAGGTATGGAATGATTTCCCCAATAGGCCTTTTTTGTTGGAACCAATTGTGAATATAGGAATGTGTGGAAAGGAATAGCTATTCGGGGAAATATCAGAACCATGAAAGGTTTTACTCAAGGTTTAGTAATGGATCCATGATCCAAATGCAGGCAAACTTGAATGAGTGCCCTTCTGTCTTTCTCTCGAGGGGGGAAGCAGGTATTTATGAGATGAGGAGGCATGGGGGTGAATGGGAATGCGAAGGATCGGTGTGGTGCACTTTTTGAAAACCGATGGTCATTCATGTAGTTGAGTCAGGAAGTGACGTGTTCTCCAAGGCAGGAGAGGGTGAAGGGGGGCAATATCAAAGGGGATTGAGGTCACATTTTGTGAAGAGAACATTACCATTTGGCTGAAATGGTGCTGTATTCAGGAGTTTAAATGTGTACTAAGGCTGTAAAAATGCATCTGATGTTGGTTTTACCAGTTGTTAGGGTTTTAGGGTGAATTCATGGTGAAAGATGTCTTGTGGGTAAGGAAGGTAGAAGAATATCACCAAAGAGCTTTCAGTTATTTACTTGTAAATCGAAATCATGCAAGACATAGGTTTTTGTTATTATTTAAGGAACAGCCATAGCAATGAGAGAGACAAAATAGGGATGTCAAGACGAGTATTTTTAAAAAGAGATTGTTCTTGTTTTGACTGTGAGCTATGTAAATTGGAAAGAGCAAATTGTAACTCCAGAGCAAATGAACACTACGGATGGCATGGACCCCACTACATGCATATAAAATGTGTCATCTCATCAACTTTGTTTTCTTATGATTAATTCTTATTCCCATCCAAATAATGATTGTATCCTTTGACAGACTGGCCTCTTAACTATTTATCATCAATAAATGTTATTGGTAGAGTTGATATCTCCCTTGCCATTCCCTAATGTATATAAACTACGTACCAAGTGATAATGGACATCCTTAAATTACTCTATGACCATCACTGCCCATCCTGACGGATCTCTGAGTCTTTCGAATGTTCCAAATCAGTGGCAATCTATCATTGTACCCATATCTTCTGCAAAATGTTGCTTAACTGCGCCATTGTAATCTTTTAAACACCTTCTCAAATCTCACGGATCATTCAAATGCATCCTTTCTTTGTACTGGTGATCTCATTTTTTCTATGGCATTACTAGTACCTATTCTCTTTCTAAATACAGTCAAATTGTCTCATAAATACTCATTTTCTCCCTTCAATTACCTTTGACAATAGTCCCTGCAAAGCATCTAATTATTATCCTGCCACACTAAGTCTAAATTGTTCACTTAGGAGGTGAGGAATATATTAAAGAAAGATTTAAAGTTTGCTCTCCCAAAAAACTGTCTGAATCTAACAACAAGTATTTAGCCACCAGTTGTGAAGTTGTCCTTCAGAACTAATCCCTGGCTGCCAAACACCAAGTCACCAAAATCGTCATTGCTTCTTCAAAAAATGAAGCAGTGCCAGTGACGACCTGTTCTTCCAGCCTTTAGCAGCAGGCATACACCCTCCAACATCTAAGAAACATGATTAAGAAGGAGGATTAAGAGCATTATCCAGAAAGCAGACAAGGAAAATACTATTGCAGTGTTGGACAAAGTTTGTATGTTGGAAAATATCTTTATTTCATGAAAAACAATCACAGAACTCATATATCAAAAGACCCAACCTCATCTTTTCAAAGTGAAGTGAAAGGTGCAGTACTTCAGTCTGAGATTTTTAATGCTGAGCCCTCCCCTCTGCTCCCAGGTCGTACGGTTTCTCCAAGCTACATAAACAGGCCAATTCAATTTGACCTGTGATCTCAGTTGGTCCCCACATATTGTGGTATATTAAACTTAATGTTCCAAGAGGCAGGGAGATCATTAAAAATATAAGTGGAGGTACATAAACACTGTTTTGGGAAATAAAACCTCACACAATCTCACTTCGCCAAGCATCTGTGGGAAGAAAACCATAGGAGTAATTTCAACCCAGACCTGATACACCAAATTGACAAAGGATGATGGATGGACAAGTGGAAAGAGCCTGAAATTGGAAGGAATTTGAAAAAGTGTCATTTGGTCAACGATTTATCGTTTGAACACCTCTTCCCAATCCTGGAAGCATCCCTTTCCTTCACAAGACGACCTAACTACCCTTCCCCCCCCACACTGTGAAACCCACCAATCACCTTTCCTGATGCTGGACAACCCTCTCCTCCTTCCCATCAATGCCAATCACAACCCTTCCTCTTTTCCCTCCTCTCCTTCTTCCCCCTTCCCTCCTCTTTCACCCATCCCTTCCCCCACAAGCATGGTATATAAATCGACCGCAACTTGAGTAATTTTTAACTGATGATGATGCCTAACCATTAAAACTAGTCGTACCAAAATAAACAACAGTGGAAAAATACATGGTGTTCTTCATTTCATGAGCATGAACTTCACAGAGTTGAGCAAAAAAACCATCGAATACTAATGTTCCACAGCTACACACATTTGCCACCTAAATACGGAGTTAAAAACTCAAGCAAGCTTTCCAAAAAACTAAAAGAATTTAATTTTCCAGAAAAAAAGAAAGACTAGTTTCATTTGATATAAACAACCTATTCACTTGTGTGACCAGATCCAAAGCCTTAATTAGAACTCAGGTTTTACTCAATGGCTCCACCCCAAACATTTCAAATGAATGAATCTCCCCCTATTTTTCTAATTCCATACTAATTTCATCTCTCTCTAAATTATCTATTCTCCAATGCAAACAAGGAGCCAATTTTTTAACATGCTTCTTCCAGATTTTAAAGCATCTCCTTCAAATATTTTCAAGTGCAATCATCAAGCATGCTTACTTATTAAATCTTTGTACTCTGTGGGTGAATTATTTGCATTATTTAAGAAAAGTTTTAAATGTTGTTCGTATTTTATCCTTATGTCATGAAAACAACCTTTCTTCCATGTGATTAATGCCATCAAAATTGATGTACTTTTTTTGTTTTATGATGAAAACATGCTGAACTAGCTTATGGTGAATACAGCAATAGATAAATAAATAAAATTTAAATGGCAGTTAATAAAAATTATTTCAGTTTCAACCACAATTTTTATAACCAAGCAGGTGGACTAGTTATGGGTTTCCTACTTTCTTCCTCCTAGTCAAACTCTTCTTGATTCATTAGAAAAATATATTTTCAATACTAGCAATCAACACATGAAAAATGTGGTGCCTTGGTTCCATTATGTTGATGGCAAGCTTTGCCTATGAACAAGAAAAAACCATCAGTTTAACTCCTTCCCCAATTGCCCCTCCATGGGCGCCAATGGCCTCCTTGCTTTGTCAATTACCATAAGGGAAAAAAGACACAAGTTCTCATTTTATAGAAAATCCACCTATACAGATCACCTCATTCCCAACAATTCTGCCCACCATTTTTCTCACAAACATGCAGCCCTCCACTCAATGATCCACAGCCTCCTTCACACCCGTCTTTCCCACAAAAATTTCAATGCAAAACTTAGGAAAAGTATTAATATTGCCACCAACAATGGATACAACCCTAATCTAGTTGAAAAAAAACTTCAGAGAAAAAAAATCAATGACCATAAATAGAATTTCCTCCTCTCAGTCCAAAAAGTCGAGAGACTTCAAGTGGTGCCCGATTCCATTCCTGGGAGATATCTCCTCTAAGATCTCCAATCATCTACTCCAGTCACTCAAAGCAACCTTTTAGCCTCACCTTACTCTCTCCAAATTAATAGCTTATGGCAAAGACGAGTGGGAAATACTTCTCAAGTGAGCCATTTACAATGTGAAATGCAATGGTTACAACATCTCTTATGTCAATCAGACAAAGAAAAATTTCAAGACACAAGCCAAGGAACACACTAGGGGTCACAAAAATCAGAAGTCCAGTTCCCTCTTTGCGAATCACCTCATAGAATTCAACCACAAAAGCAAGTTTTCAAAAAAATACTACATATCCTCTATAAATAATTGAAAAAGGGATGTTCTCAAGCAAAGTGAGATAAGAAGGCATTTGGCAGACTCCAAAGCAATCCTTTGTAATGGCCAGATGTGCTCACAACCCTCCCCACTCCATTCTGAGAAATTAATATTGAGGGAAAAACAAAGCCTACCATTTCCATGCCACTCCATCTCACTCGCATACCATGCCATAGCCATGGCACTACCACCTCTTCCTTTTCCCTTATCCAAATAACCCTGACCCCTACCTTCAACATCTCACCCTTCCTCACCCCCTCCCCATTACACCCCTCTGTCCTAAACAAATACCTTCCAGTGTTGCATGCAAATGAAATTTGTACCTGATTATGCCAAAAGTTGGTAAAATGCATTGTACCTTAAATAAAGCCTGTGGAAAAGTACAAAATCTTTTAACTTGGATATCAAATACTACCATGAAGTAAAGCCTTCAACAATGAAATGAAAGTGTATGTAACCAAGACCTTATGTATTTGCTGAGTAAATTGGAAAATCAGTGTGAGCCATATCATGGAAATAAATTCACACAAGACATAGGTTATGAGGTTGCAGAGGAGGAGGAAGGCTAATTTAAATATTGAAATTAAAATTTGTGCAACTACATGTATTCATGTACAAGGACATCCATTACCAGCCTAAATTTTTTTGGGTTCTGTTACATTTTAACACATGCGAAAAGAACAGAAAAATTTCCCCTATGATTAGATTGGCTTAATTACCCAGGTCTCAAGAATCAGTGAGAAAAAGTTGCTTTGCTTATGACATTGTACCTTTCTTATTTTCATACAGCTATGAATAAAACAATTCATTGCTATTCTTTTTTCCATTGCAATATCTTCTTCTACCTCATTCTGAATTACATTGTTCCATTTTCTTCACTTTTCTATCTTGCTAAATATTTCATTTGTCATTAATGATTTTATTGTCCTTTTCTAACTTACTGTTCCTATTGTTTTTGTAGATTATGGTACCCCTCTTTTGAAGAGTTCCCATCTTTCTTCTTTCATACCCACTTTCCTGTTCTCACAAGATAATCGTTCAACTACATTTTGGCACTCTTTCCTTTTCAAAATTGTTTAAGATTTTACATTTTATTTCTTCATCTTTCATCCCATTTACATCCCCTTGAATTTGACATTCCACTTCATTGGTGCAAAATCATTATCTAAATCTGCATCTGCTCTTAGGAAACTTTGTGGATTGGAATGACTTTCCCTACATCTTTACCTAAACATAATATAAACCAACATCACTCTGTTTCCCAGGCACATTCCAAGCTAATATTTTTCAAGTGATATGATAAAACTAAGTCTTAGACAGTTACCATTGAGCCATTTCTTTGGCAGAACTCAATTGTTTTCTCCAAGTGATTATTCCTTTTTACTAAACCATACTATCCTACTTCCCATTCCTCCATTTGCCTATTACCACACTGAAATCCTATGCCACTATCAAGGGTTTCCTTCAAGGGATACCTACAACTATTTCATCTTGTTGCTCATATACATTGCCCAAAGCTTCCTCCCTATGAATACTTGTCAGCATGTAAACCTGAATAACAACGTTTTAATGAGTAATAAAGTTTTTTTAATGCTGTCATCTCTACTAGAAACTTTCTGTCACTCATCCACTCTTTAAATGTTTACTATTCTTCCTCCAAAATTTAGTATAGCATCACTGCTAATTCTCTGCAGATCATTTTCCTTCAACGTCATGCTACACTGTAACTATTCCAATGATAATAACTAGCACCTTTCAGCCACATTTTGTTCACCCATAACATGTCCATACACTATTTCCTCTATCCAACTCTCACTCTATATTTTTCAGCATCTCCATCCTTAAAACTGCCCTAACATTTCAAATCTCTATTTGAGCATTTATATTCCTCTTTTCTTTCACCATCAACTGTGTTGTACAAAGGTTTCAGGTGATGATGACCTAATAAACAGTTCACTGCTGCCTTAGGGGAGGGCTCCTGGACAAATATAGGCAGAGATTTGAAGTTATAAAGGCTTTATCTCAAAATTATGTCCATTATAGAATCATGTGGTAAATTAATGTGGTTTCCCTTTGCCTTCCTCAAAAGTATTTTTTTAATTTAACCATTGTGGAGGTGGGAGGCAATAGCATGGAGTGAAATATGCAATGACTGTTCTCAATAGTTCATTAATAATTGTAAATGTAGCATCCTATCTATGTGAATCACATTTGGAGTAGCTATTGCCTTACAAAAAGTTGTAAAAATATTGGAACTTTTCACTTGGCATCATATTTGTACACCAAGGAATGTGTGGCACTACAGAATTTCAACATATTCTGATTTCTTTTCTATCATACTGATACAGACCCTTAGCAAAAGCTGTATTTCTGGTATATTTCAATCACCCAATAGTTATTTTATGGTTTGCTAATACAAAAAATATTCCATCATATCATCAGAGAATATTTAAAATGATTCTATTATGATGGAAGCTTCTTTGGCTGAAACTGGAAGGTCCTTGGCAGGTCTGATTTCAAGACTGGACCCACTCTAGATGGCCAAGACCAAAATGCTTCAGATTTATGGCCCAGCAAACCAAAAATAATTCTCAACCAAATTCTAAAAGTCTTGTTTTCTTCTTCAAAAGAGCAAACTCTGAAAACAGGTAACTTTTTACAAACTACCAGTGAGGACTCTCAGTTTTTCTGGTTCCAGAAAACCCTCAGGTTAAACACTTTTGGCCCTATTAATGACTGATAAACCCATCTGCATGAACCTCGAAAGATTGAGGAAAAGTAGAAAGAGAACTTTATCACTAGGAAATGTATAATTTTTTTTCGTTAAATTTTCATTTTGAAAATGTAATACTGCTTCGTGCATAGTGAAGTTGAAAGGGTATATTTATTCATGTAAATAAGATTGCCTCAATATTGAATTTGCAAAATTCAATCGATAGCCTTTTAATTGGCCCAAATTACAATAGACAATAAATACCTACACAAAATGTCCAATCTCTATAGGGTTACAGAGGGCAAATGGAAGACATAGGACTAAGGAAAGAGTGAAAAGAGATCCAATAACTGGGCAACTCATGCCAGACACACTGCACACTTTGCATAACTTTGCCAACCAGCTGTACTTCACCTATTGTCTGTCCAACATCAAGCTTACTGTACCTCCACTTTTGATTCAAGAGTGAGTTCCATTGATTCACAAATCAAAGAAAGGAAGTATATTAAGAATGGATGATCCATTAATGGGCTCTTCTCCAGTGTTTGTGGTTATGCACTTTTCTCTATTAGGCCCCACATTTCATCTATAACTAATGATTTCTTTTTCACATTTTTCTTTTCATTTACTGTTTCTTTGGCTTCCAATACCCTTCATTACTCTATTCCATTACCATTAATTTTTTTTCTTCACTCAATCATATGTTGCTATCATTTCCATTTCATTCTCTGTTGCCTTAGGAAGCTATGTGGTACATCAACTTGCAAACATTATGTGTACTCATTCATGGTTTACGCCCCAAAAAGTTTGTATCTCAGAAACCTAAATTCCTTTTTATCTTATCAGAAATCAATATATTGTCAGATTTAGATATTGGGGGGGGGGGGAAATACACAAAAGTGTATGCAAAATTATTATACAAGAATCTTTATTAATGAAATCTCTCATTTCACATGCATTGTTGAAAAATCATCTTCTTTTTTATAAAAATTAAATTTTTTTGCATTCAATTTTGCAGTTTTGTTTTTGATTAGTAATCAACAGTTTTTTTTGCTCTGACTATTAGGGATGTACTTTAATTAAATATTCATTTCCCTTTGGCATCTCTATTTTAAGATCCCACCTAGCTAGTACTACATAATATTCCGCATCAATATTTGTCCACCCAGAAATTTTGTAGTCATTCAATTGATTTTTAAATGACCTTGCTTCTTCAATGTATATTGTCTTCTGGGTTGGTTGGAAAGATTATATTTGCCCAGAAGTATTACATTATCCCAGAAGTCTTTTTCAGTTTCTGAGTACCTGTTCCAAATCTTATAATTATTATCTCTCTTTGAATCATATTTTGATTTCATTCCAGTATCATGTACTGCCAAGTTTTCTTCTCCGTTTGGATTTTTATTGCAACTGCTACGCTGCCATCTAGGTCCCAATTTGCTGTTGTCATAGCCTATTGTTAGCATCTAAACTGTTAATACTACAGTACCTCTGGTTTTCATTATTTTATTCACCACATGATTCTGTCAATGTAGCTTTTTCTACTCCTGAATTTCCAATCCTGCCACCAGTGGAAATATATAAATATATATAAATAAAAAGTCTCCTTCTTGGAATATTGCATTCCACTTACTGTTATGGAATCTACTTAATTTCTCACATCTCTATTAGAGCCCCTGATGCTTGCACGAGTACATAACTGAATATTCAAAGTGATAGCATTGGAAGTCAATACTCTCAATAACTTTGAAACAAATGTGTCTGGATAATCAGTCAACATAGATAGCATATTATAGATAAGGTACAAATAGAAAGTTTGTCTCCACCTGATAACTATGGCTTGAGATATTTAAGAATGTTACCATGGTCTGAAACCAAACCTGAAGTTTTGAAAAAATGTTAACATTCAGGTGTAAGTAAATGTGCTGCAAATCCTCCTAGTTCTTAAGAGAGCTAAATTAATCAATATGCATGTGAGAAAAAATGCATTTTGCTTTGCCATACAACCACCTCATGTTCTGTTACCTACCCAACTTCACTGAATACCAAATAAACCAGTGCTATTGTACTGTGCTAAGATGGAACAACTGACTTTGTCTGCCGTATTCTACAGAGCCAGCTTAGTTGAGTGCCCTTGTACTGAATTCATTATTCTATGGACTTGTTTTCACAATAAAGGCAACCAGGGTGCCATCTTGTTATCAACTGTACTCCGGCACCTTCATGTGCATCATTTTATCAAACACACAGAATCTCTATAGATTGTGAAGGTAAATCGTAAATCATATCGAATCTATTATTAAAACTTTTTCTTGTGGTTATAACATGCTAAGTTCATGCAGTTTACCAATAAGCAATTAATTTTTTTCAAGAAAATCTTAACTACAATAAATTTCTTTTTCTTAATATAAATTCATAAATTTACATACCAGCAGTAAGAGGCTGAGAAACATATGACCCCAGGACAGCTCCTTGGGCAGACTCCACTTCTATTGCCTATCAAAACCATCATGCTTGGTGAAGAGCCACATCCTACTCTATGGGTCCAAGGTCATTGGAGAACATGATGGATCTTGAGTGACTGGTTGATAAAATGCCCCTCGTTGCAGTGGTTTCTGTGCTAAGGTGACTGCATCTGCAGGGAGAGGGTAAACAGTATTCAACAGGATTACTCCAGATGCCAGATGACCTCAAGCTTAATAAAGCATCATCAATATATACAGGGTTATGTACGGGCAGTCTTTTATTTCATTAACTACTCATGGAACCAAGAATGGAGTCTTAAAAAACCCAAACTTTCAGAGAGCTCTGAAGAGTGCTGTATTGATGTGGACATCACAAGTCCAGTACACTCTACCACTGGGAAGCCCAATGAGACTCCTGAAGAGGATTCCTTTACTAACAGTACACTTCTGCCCAGACTGGAACATCCGATGTTGCTTACAACCCCTGAGATTCCTAGGGTAGATACGGGGGCAACCATACAACTGAGTCCTTGGACTCCTCTCAAGTATCAAAGTCTGGCCCCCACTTTCAAGGGAGAGAAACAGATTCTAATGCTTTCTACTCTGCTATTGGGGTGTTTCATTTCAGATGCAATCTCTCACTGTTAAGTAAAGGAGAAAACTAAACAGGGCTGCCAGGAAGAAGAGGTGGAGCCAGACAGAGTGAGTGTACCTCAGTCCATGGCTTGGGAAGAGTGCAGGGAGACAGTTCTCTGGAGCCTCCTGTTGGAAGAGGAAAGAGGTGTGCCCCTTTTATAATGAACAAGAGGTCAGGGATCCTTGGTAATACCCCCAAAGAATGGTCTTAAAGTCCCCAAAAGAGCAAAAATTGGTGAACAGCTGAGGCAACAAAATGGGCTGAAGAAGGTTTCCATCATCTCAGTGGACTACTCTGTGGTCATGATGACTCAGGAGTGGCATGCTGTAGTGGAATTAAAAATAGAAGATCTATGGAAGGCCATTCCAGTGGGCATATAATATCCTTCCTTCGAGGGGGCCGGGTTCAGTAATGGGGAATTGGAGATTGTCTGCAGGGATAACTCTTCAGTGGTATGGATTATTGAAGCAGTGAGGAAAGTGTGACTCTTTGAGGAGACCATATTCCTGGTATTGAATTTGGAACTCTTGATCAGGGGGATGAGGGTCATGGTTTGGGTGGTGGGGTCAATCCAGTTCTAGACCAAGACTCTCATTGAGAGAATTCAGAGAGTTATCCTGGGCCTCAACACAATCCTGTAAAGAACCTATGAGCAGTGTGAGGCCCCTGGGGGCATTGTCTCCATTCTGGGGGTGGATGAAATCTCTGCTGATAATATACTCATTGGTGGTCCAGAAACCCTATTGGCCTCCATGAGACTCCATCAACATTCTTTGAAAATCTGAGACTGGAGCAAGAGTTAAGGGGGCTTCTCCAGAAAGGGGAGAACCAGGGGGAGACAAGAATGGGAGGAGATTCAAACCATGATAGGAATTCTATTCATCCAAACAACCTACAGCACAGCAGAACTGCCTCAGAAATTCTTCATAGGATTCTTACTAAAGGGAAGATTAAGATAGCCCTTATTTTAGGAACCCTGGTGTTACAGGATCAGTGGCTGAGGATTCCACTTGACAGGAGATACCCTTATTTTCTGTAATACCATCAAAGGAAACTAGTACACAAGGTTGTAGTATCGAAAATTATTGGCAACAGCAGATATTACATGAGAACACCATTACATTCTGCTTACTTTGCATTGATTTGCAAAGGCTAAGAATGTGTATAAAAATCTTAGATCTACTATCTGAAAGCTAAACCAATGATAATTGAAAGGGACTGCGGAAGAAACCCGCTTTAAACAAATTCAGGAATTCAATGAGATAGAGGCTGCAGAGGATCTTCTACAGAGTAACATCTTCTCGTCCTTTGAGAAAATCTGCCCTATTAAAACTAAAGAGAAGGAACACCATCCCTTTGGATGAAGGCCATAGCTTGAGAGTCTTTGAGGAAAAACCAGAAAACTCTTCAATGAGGCCAAAAAGATTAGGACGACTTTGGATTGGGATCAATACTTAGCAGCCCAGCATAGTTACACAACAGCAATTACCTGTGTGCTCCAAAAGGGAAATCTGGAAGAACTACTCCAAAAGAATTAAGAGAATTCTAGAAAAAGCAAGATTCAACAAAATACTGATTACGAATCCAGATCCAAGAGTGTACCCTCTTCTGCTTCCCTCAGGGAACTACAAACATTCTGACAAAGAAACATTAATATTTCTGCTGGAAACATTTTCCAGGCTCCACTGGAGGTAACATGATTCACTTCAGAAGGATTCCCTTCACTTTGAAAATAAAAATAAAGCAAGCAAAGTACTGTCTATTAAGGTTGATGGGAAGGTGATCCCACAGTACAAAATACCAAATTTTTGGGTTTACACGTCAATTCTCAAATCTCTTGGGATGAGCACATAAGGACTTTAACCAGTAAGTTAAGCTCTGCCTGTTTTTTAATAAGGTCCATTAGATCCACAGTTTCAGTGGCTGTTCTCTGTGCACTTTACTATGGAGAATTTTATTCTCACATAGCCTATAGTATCCTTTACTGGGGTTCATCTTCTAAGGCCCTGATCATTTTCAGGGTCCAAAAGAGAGCCATTCGGCTCATGAGTTTTGCAAAACATGATGCCCTTTGCCGACCCCTGTTTAAAAAATTGGATGTACTGCCAGTGCCATGTATTAGTACATACAAAAAGAAATCTATCTGAGTATGTGAAAAATTGTGACATCCATAAATATTCTACTAGGCAGAATGAGCAGCTGCACATTTTATATGTACGTACAAAAAATGCAGGTGCTGGCCCAAATTTTATGGGCCTCCAACTTTATAATAAACTCCCAGCTGAGATTAAGACCCAAAAAAGTGTGGCTGCATTTAAGGTCAATCTACTCAGGTTCTTAAAATTAAAAATGTTTTATTCAATTGCTGAATTTCCTGATAATGCCTGATGTGTGTCGTGTATCCATGTCTGTGTTGTTACTTACTCTGACGTGTCTTATATCAAGTATACAGTTTTAACAACTTTATTGCTGGACAAATAAAATGTATTATTATTATTATCCTTAACAGACTGAGTAGTGAATTTTCCTACAAAATGAGTGTGATAATGTGATGGGTGATCAATAGTTTCAGAACATTTAAAGCTGTGGTTGTGGATAGTTAGTTTCTAGTACATTTTAAGGTAAGGAAGGAACAATTGAACTACCATTTGTGAGAATATTCTGCTTTGCCTATGATAGACATGTATTGCTGAAGCCTAAAGGGTTACAAAGGTGGTCTTTGTGCTGAAACCTGGAACTACAGACTGTGCTAGAATCAATCCACTTAGAAAAATTAGCCAGATATCTTTTCTGTCAAAGACTGTAGGATATCACGAATGGTCCCATAAAAGTGAATCCCTCCATTGCATCCAAATCAGCTTGCATCCCAGAAAGGAAAGTCAATAGAGTCAGGCCCCCACCATCTAAGTAGGAGAATAGGAGTACTGATCCAAGGATGGTGAGCATTTCTAGATATCAAAGAGGCCTTCAATAAGAAAACCTTTGATCAAATATTCTTAGCAGTACAAAGGAATGGGAATCATGGGCATGTTGTAAAATTGATAGAATGCATGCTAAACCAGAGAACAGTCATAGTCAACCTAAGGGGTAGCACAATGTAGCTGTGACTAGAAGCTGTCCACAATGAGGAGTACTATCTTAACTTGGAACTTAATGGTTGATGACCTTATTTCTAAGCTAAATAAAACTGGGGCATATATGCAGGGATAACCAAGTATTCATCACTGGCTAATACCTTGACACTGTATCCAGTCTCATACAGAAGGCCGAAGGACAGAGTCCTGCAATTGTGCAAACCAACAGGGGTCTTGGTGAATCTGATGAAGACATTTTGGTTTAATTTACCAAGAAACAGAAAAGAGAAGACGTCTTTACCTGAAAGGCAGAGGACTCGAGCTATCTTCAATGGCTGTATATCTGGGGGTTACCCTAAACTCTAAATTCAACTGAGGAGTGCATATAGAAGCAAGAGTTAATGAATACATATGCCACCCTGCTGAAGAATCGTTGGTGAAATTTATAGACTTCAACCGCAAAATATATATTAGTTATGCACAGCAGTGGTAAGATCTTGTCTACTGACTGTTCTACAGTGTGATGGAGCAGAAATCAGCCAAAATGTGCCAGGGGTATGCTCAACCACATATAGCTTATTTAGGAATGTTTTGGTATCATTGGGACTAAGAGCCACTCCAATCTTAGCAATGGAGACCCTGCACATTTTGCTTCCACATTATGTGGGGGTGGAAAAATAGGCCAGGGAGACAGTTTTCACCTGAAGTACACATGAACATGGAACTACAAGCGGAACATGTCAGGACAGAAAAGTATGGACTGAGATCAGGCAGCCACATCCCAGCCTTGAGATGGAGTGTGATCAAATGGTGGCAAATTTCAAATGCAAAAGTTGGTCCTTCAAAATTCATTACTCAATGTGGAAACAATAGAGCAGCAGAAGAAAAACACAACTAAATTGAGGAGACAATGTATAGCATGCTCCAATATTAATGATTAACCATGAGCTTGGATATATTGCAAGGAAACCTTTAAGAATCTCTCCTTTTCTTTAGGAGGGATGAGTGACTGTGTATCAAGCCGATGACTATCACCATAGTTACATAGCATGCACATATGTCATTAAAGATGTTAGTTAAGATCATAGATAAGCGCATCCACATCATACATGAATGTGAATCAGGCTGAGGCCAAGATCATAGACCAACACATATACACACAGATAATGAAGTAATATTGAAAGCCATCATTTCTTGGTAATGTTAATTATATTGGCTACCAGAGTGTTAAGAGTTGTTCAATCATATAGCTAGATGAAGGAAGATAGGAATTTTCTGGGTACCAGGCCATAAGGGTGTAACCAGGAACGAGATGGCAGATAAGCTAGCGAAAGAAGGGGTTAGCTGAGAGCATATTAAACCAGAGCTAATCATATCCCCTAGGTCTTCAGCTGGAATGTCAGAGATTGGAGCCTGGGCAAAAGCCCAGCACTCTAAATTTAGGTGCACCATGCAAGGTTTAAGGCTTACCCATTTTCTGGGACAAAGGCAAGCTATGCTAAAAACTGAACCCTATAAGTATATATATTAGGTAGTCATACCTACATTTAGACCAAAGGTAATGTTCATTCGTCCTGAATTTTGTTTTAATAGATGTTGTAAGCAAATAGAGAGTAGAGTTTCATAATGTTGGAAATATGGTAGCTTTCTCTTTGCAATCTAACAGGGTTAATCAAAATCATAATTGCTGCAATGTAAAAAGTGCTTCAACTGGTATCAAATTCTCTACCGACTGCCTTCGCAATATATAAGACTTTCCTAAACAAAGAGTATATATGAAAACTTAAAGAACTATAGGTTGAAAAATAGTAGTAACAATTTGATTCATCTGCATGTAGAAAACTAAAATAATCAAAGGAACATACGTAGTTATGAAATATGGAAAAATATGCAGAACCTGGACTTATCTGTGCATCTTAACACCAACAGTGGTGTGTGCATTTAAATTTTGTAGTATTCCTTTTCTGTGAATTGAGTTAGAGTTGGTTTTAGTGCCAATATAATACTATTTTTTATTCAATGCCATAATCGGGTAACAAATTTTGTATATTTTTTCATAATAAATTCATTAATCCTTATTTTGATAAATATGTCAAATGAATACAAAAACTATTATGATTATATGCTATATTTATGATTATGCTATGCTATATTTATGATTTTAAAGTAAACATATAATTTTTGTTTGATCCTCACATGTAGATTTTTTATTTAATTCTCATTCAAAAAATGAAAACAAAGAAAAAATTGAATCGGTGGGTTGGGATTATTACATTACGATAAGATTATTTAAACAAAGGTTTTATCCTAAACTATTTTTTATTTTAAATACTGGGTAATTAACCAAGTGGTTCGTTGTTATGCCAAAAGATAAATACGAAGTGAAGAACTAAAGGCCAATTTCTATTAAATATTAGGGTGAGCATCAGGTCATGGTATTTATTATAATACCATCTTCAGTTTCCCTGCATCATAATATTGTGCAGTTTGAATTTTCTTTTTGGAGGAGTCCAGAGGTATACCTCAACAGTCTTGCAGTATTTTTGTAGCATGCATAGCATATTGAAAATGACCTTCCATTCTAGAGATATGCTTTATCTTAGGGAAATGAATTAATGGTGTGAATCGAAAGACCAATTGAAGACAACAGTCAAAAAATATATTTTGTATTGCTTACCTTAATTTTCCTTGTTCATCTTCTGATTGTTGGTCGTTTCCAAAATTCGTCGGCCGTCCGAAACTCCGCATTTTAAGTATCATACGCCTTGAACCAACAGCTCATCTTTTTCAGGCCATTATTTCCTTAAATAACTAAATGTCTCAACTTTCGGGGCTTTAGGCCCTATTTTGCTGGATCGCGATATTAATAAACGTACGAACAATTTAACTTAACTGCTTTAACCGTTTATGCTCTGAACCGTTCGAGTTCTACTTTAAACCTTAACCGCGAAAATGCGATGCGTGAAGCGTAGGTCTGGTGAAAGCTTTTAGTTAAAATAGAACAAAATTCTATTAAAATTTTCCAATTATCATCGCGAATGCCTTTGGATTAAAGAAAAAGATTTTTTCCAATGAAATAACTGTATTATGAAAAATATAATCTGAAATAAGCATCTATTAAAGAGGCTAAGGATAACTTCATTTCAAAATTGACCTCGGTGGTCGCTTTTCCCGGCATCCGTTTCATTCTGTGAAACGTCTGTAGAGGGAACTAGTAGCGTTACCGTTAGGCCATTAGTTTAGAGCGGTACGTGGACGTGAAGTCCACATTTAAACGTATATTTTCATATGTTAGAGGTAAAATAACATAGTATTTTGCTAAAAACCGCGTTGGTCAAGCCTGGGAATAATTAGATTTTGGTGATAAAAATGGCTTCCGAAGATACTTCTTGGAGAACCAGCACATTTAGGCAGAGTGTGGTGACGAAAATGTAAGTATTTTCTTTTGTTTATTTGGTTGAATTTATTAAAAGGTGATGGGTGAACAGATAATTGACTTTTCAAGTATTTATTATCTTCATCGAAAACTAATCGCAACCAACAATGTATCAGATATAAACGCTAGTACTGTCAAACACTTGATGAAATGCAGTGATGCATATGAAATGTTTACTTTTCAGTGATGAAGCAATTCGTCGCTCTGGGATGCCGACATCAAAAAATAGCATGGAGATGGAAAATCATGTTTTTCAGAAGGCGAAATCGAGGGTGAGAGAAACAATTGGCATCTCACTTAATTTGAGTGTACACTTGAATTGTGCGTTATTATGTACTTTGAAGTGATGACTTCAAAATCAGAAGCATTAGGATTTTATTCACTTTTACCCACTCATATTCATGGTGAATAAGTTTATTAGCTTTGGACATTTTCTCAAAAGGGTGGTAATTGGAGCGTCTAGTTAGCTGAACTTATCTAATTTCCATAATTTTGATGTAAGAATTATAATCTTTCTTCCGACATGAAATAATTGATTAAGGTAACATCGTTTTTACTTCCGTGATTGCCCATTTTTTGGAATGATTAAGCATACCCAAACTTTTTACTAGCGTAAAACTGACTCCGTTCTAACCAGTTTGTTCCGTTGGTTTAGTAGTTTGAAAGCATATTAAAGAATTCACCTCAAGATATTCTTGCTAAAAACAAATTTTATTGGATACTTGACATGTTTAATAAATTTAAAATCTTCTAAATTTCTTACAAACGGTTCTACTAAATCTTTGCTTTGTAACTTGTCGAGGCAAACTCCTCGTCTTACTTCCACCATTAATGTATAACAATGTCATGTTTATTGTCCATAAAAAATTAGCTTTAGTCGATTGCAAATGGAGACATTCTGAAGAAACAGAATAGCTGCGATTTTTAGATTTTGTGCTTCAATTGTTAATGCTATAAAGTTGTAAATTGTTTCAAATGTAGGTAAATTAGAGCATGCATTTTTTACCACCAGCCTTAGTTCTGTGTTGACGTTGGGAGTCACATGTGCTAAAGAACTTGTCAGAGTAATAGAAGTTATAAAAAAGGATGTTTTCCACTCTACAGTGGGGAGACAACAGCAAAGGAGCAGGAATGTGTCAATATTTTACTTCTCATTGTATTCCAAGAGGAAGAATATAGAGAATATTTCATATCTTTGCTTTAAAGGTGCCAGGGGTATCCAAATGGCTGTTCATTGTGAGTCAAACTACATATAAATTTCACAACTCTAGTACATCAATGTAAGAGGGAAAAGGAAGCCATTGAATTATGATCCCATTCAGTGGCAGCTCATAAACTTTCCTTTTTTTCATGAAAGAGTGGGCATTGAATCCAAGTCAAGGTCCTAGGAATTTATTTCTGTTGCTTTATTAAAATACTGTAGTATGGGCTTCAACAAAGCTATACAAAATTATCTGTTATATGTACTCCAATTTACAATTGATAATGAACTTACAGAAGGAAAAGAATTTTCCTATTTTCTTACACAGTGGTGCGTAGTCCATGACTTGTGATGATTTCATGAGACTCCTGGTGTTGATTTTTTTAAAATCAAATGATATTTTTGAAATTCCATCATTTCATTATTTTTCAGTAATTTTCCGGTTAAACTTAGTTAAATTTGTTAGGGAACTGACTATTGTAATAAATAATTTAAATGTTCCAAGTCATGTCAATATTTACTCGAATTTTCCTAATGTAGTTCACAAACTTGAAAAATATCTGTAGGATGGTCCATGGTTAGAATGAATAACAGTGTGTATCAGTGCTTTTAATGGCATGGACAGGTGATGTAAAAATTCGAAACCATTAGCCTGGTGACTCCTGTAATGAAGATATTGATGAGTCATCTATAGAAGTCTAGAATGTAGAGCCGAGAACTTCCTAAATCAGATCAGGTTGTATTTAGCGAAAGTAGGAGTGCAAGGGATGTTAATTTGGCCTGAAGCTATTGATAGGGAGAGAATACACAAGAACAAATAGGCACACATTGAATTTGAGGATCTTCGCAATTTATTTAATTAAATTCTTTTTATTCTGAAGAACACTGGAATTTATAATGAAAGAAGACACACATGGAATTGTCAGCGATTAAACAGGGATAATAAAAGGGGTAATGCAGGAATGGAATTCTTCTCTCAACATTCTTCAATGCCTGAATTTTGAGAGCTGTTAATGAAATTGATGGAAATCCTTCAGTTGAATGCGTATGACATAGCTGTAAGGCAAAAGAGCCATTAAAATGGGGAAACAAAAGCTGGAAGGAGTTTTTCCAACTTGAAAGTAGAAAGAGTGGTAATGAGAGAAACAAGGAGGGATTAATTGGTGGAATAGTTAAGACAAAGAAGGTATTCTACCAGAAGAAAAGTCTAGTATCAGCCAGCAACACAGCATTTGTAGTGAGGACAAACTTAATGGGAGCATATCTCGAACATATGTCTCTGAGGAAATGAGACATGGTCAATAGTAGAAAAGAGAAGAATAGAAACAAAGGAATTGGGTGTGCCTACAGGAGAATGGTCAATGAAAGAGAATCCTGTATGACTACATTCATGCAAAGAGCATGAGGGGAAAGAAGGCTAATGAAAACTCAAAAAGAGGAAAACCTCAAAGAAAGAAATATAACCTTAACAGGCAAATGTTGAAGCACAATTTTCTATTGAAGATGGTTGTCAAGGGAACGGTGAATTGGAAGAATTACCGAGAAAGGCACCCAGGCTAAGATATGTGAAACTACTAATGATTATCGCCAGAGAAGAAATATTCAGACAGTAGTTACACAATGAAGGTAGACTTGAATTAAGGGCTCCGATCAACCAATCCTAGAATTTATTGCGTAGAAGGTGATGGTAGTCTGCAATTCTCGATTCTGAACTTTAATTGCCACAGTCATTTTGTTCCATTTCCTCTTGATTCCTTTCCTACTCTTTCATTTTCAACTCATGATGCCTCTAGTCACCCTCAGTTTCACCCTGTGACTTTCCAGGTACCAGATTTTCTTGAGACTACACGAGAAATGGAATTTGATCTACTCAAACTACCCTGTGTGAATTCCACATTCTATTGGGCTTAGTCTTGAGCTCCTCACTTCCCTATCAAACCAACTTTAGAGTTGATTGCTGTGATTATTATCACTTTTATGCTTACCATCATGGACACATTCAGTTGTTCTTCCCATTGATTCCCTTTATTAGTTTAATCAGGAGAGTGCAATATTTCCTGGAAGTTTTTCTTCTCTGTTTAACTACATGTTCAGCATAAAAAATATCTTCCCTTAAATATAATAAGATTAGTGGAATATACTCCCCATTTGATATCCATTGTCCTTATGAGACACCACATTGCGAGAACTCCCAGCCATTGTCTACCACAAATAGAGGATGTGGAGCTATTGGCTGTTGACAAGTTGTCACAAGGAAAGAATAAAATCCTATAGCCAATAAAAAACACAGAAGAACTCTGATACAGGTATTTCGGTCACCAGGTGACCATCCACGGGGAGAGAAATCAAAAGGGAACTTGATAATTGAAAGAAGACATGCACCAAGCACTGTCCAAAGTCAAGTGACTTTGTCACTTGACTTTGGACAGTACCTGGTGCAAGTTCCCTTTTGATTTCTCTCCCCGTAGATGGTCACCTGGTGACCGAAATACCAGTATCGGAGTTCTTCTGCATTTTTAATTGGTTATAGGATTTCCTTCTTTCCTGGTGACAACATTGCCTACCAATTTAATCAAGTGCAGCATTTAATTTCTAATTATATTTTTTTAAAGCAATAGGTATGTAAATATAAAATGTTTTTGCCATTGCAATGTATGTGCATATTAGTTTGGTTTTTTAGTTTAATATTTATGAATTCTATTTGTGATATAAATGTACAATGAACGTAGCTACGGTCATGAATCAATGTAAACAAAAAAAGGCTGAGACTGTAAACTTGATTGGCACTAAGTGATGAGAAAAAAGAAGAAAAGGAAAAAAGTTTAAAAAAAATTAACAAGCAAGGGGAGACAGGGAATGCACACCAAAGTGACCTAGTGTGTAATTAAGAATAAATACACACTAGGTCACTTTGGTGTGCATTCCCTATGTCTCCCCTTGCTTGTTAATTTTTTTTAAACTTTTTTCCTTTTCTTCTTTTTTCTCATCACTTAGTGCCAATCAAGTTTACAGTCTCAGCCTTTTTTGTTTACATCAATTTGTGACTCTGAATGGCTCTTAATGAGAATACTTACATGTATCTATCTACGAAATACGCTGCAAGCCACCGCAAGGGTGTGTGGCAGGGGGGTAGTTCCCCTTTGTCAAGCCCATCAAATAATTAACTTGCTACTCCAAACAAAACACAATCAACCAACCTAATCTACATCAGGTCCCTCTTCGTCTCTGTGTACTTTCTTCCTCCCTTCATCCCATCCAACATCCCTATCCTGTTCCTGGCCTTCCCTCATTTGCCTAACATTCTCCCCTCTAGTACCTTCTTTAACATCCCACTACCGCTCAATATGCCTTTCATCCATTTTTCCTGCCTCCATAGGATTTCTCTCAACAAACCCCTCTCCTCCCCCACCATCTCCAGTACTTCCTCATTTGTTTTCCTTTCGGTCAATTTCACCTTCTCCATTCTTCTCCACACCAACATTTGAAAAGCCTCCAAACTAAGTCTATCCTCCTGTTTCAGCGACCATGTTTCCGCGCCGTACATAGCTACGCTCCATATCAGAGTTTTTACGAGTCTTGTCTTAACATCCCTACTCAACGTCCCCGTCATCAACTCCCTCCTCTTTGAGAAAGCCTCCTTGCCTAGTGCAATTCTTCTCCTTACGTCCCTACCACTCTGACCGTATTGGTCCAAAACACTTCCGAGATATGTAAACTGTTCTACCTGCTCTATTTTTTCCCCGCCTATTTTAATATTTAGCTTAGCCTTTTTCTTTCTGGAAAATCGCATAACCTTTGTTTTATTAATATTGATTCTCATCCCATATTTATCGCACTGAACCTCCAATTCACTCAGCAATGCTTGTAACCCCTTGGCCGACTGACAAACCAAAACCTGGTCATCAGCAAACCTAACCGATTTTACGAATTCCCCTCCGACTTTCTCTCCCACCTCCAGCTCTTCCCAAGCCTCCTTAATCATGTTCTCCACATATATATTGAACAGCACCGGTGATAATGGGGGCATTTAAGATGTTTTCCATAAAATAGGAATGAGTTGCTATATATCCTAAACTCTTGGCATAGTCAGTAATGAAATAATTTTCCAACAATCACAAATGACCAAAATGGTTTTTCCAAAATTGAAAAGTTCTCAGGATTACAAAATTTTTCCATCAGTGTTGAAGAATTTAAAAATGAATGTCATAATTCCCAACATTTGTGGCCATCAATTTAATAAATATGTTTAAGGTGTGCATTCTCTAATATGTAGGAGCTGAATAATATAAAACTAAATATTAAAACTTTTCAAACAAGGAAAACTAAATAAAAAATAAAATTCAACAGCTGCGCAATATATTGAATGCAAACATGTGCTTTGTAACTTTGATATTGCTAAAATCTCTGGAAATTCTGGATATGAATCCTATTTTGCCTGATTGAAAATTTATTCATTGTAGTTGACTAAAGTCAAACTAGGATCTAGCAATATGTGCATTCAAGTCATGAACTAAAATAGCTCCTTGCCAGTGATTCAGGTCATCAGAATTGTAGTTATGTTACATTTGATGCAAAATTGTATGTTTAACTCCTAGTATTTTCGGCCACACTAGGTAATAAGTTCATTTTTGTCGTGATATCATTAATTTAGTGGCACGGTACATTCCTGCACCTTATTTTGGCTCTGTTGGGTTTAACAGGAGCTCACTCCTGGAGTTGAGTTTTTGTCTGTTCTATTAAGTACACTATTGTCATTTAAGAAGTTGTATTAAATGTCCCTAAATGCAATATGTCATCAGCAAATAAGTGAATTTGTGACCAATAGTCCATTGAATCTTATGCATAGCTTTAGGCGTAGGTGTTTGGACCATACGAGGGTTGCTATTTATACTTTGAGCCTAATAATGAAAAGACGGTAATTTATTGTTGAAAATGGCTTTATTGTTTATCGAAGTATTTTCCATGATAATCAATAAACTTTTAAATGCACTTGTACCAATTTTCATAACACATTTTCCACCCCAATTGAGGGAACTCCAAAACATGGAAAGGAAAGGATGATAACCTTGTAATTTCACGGAAATTTATTACGATACGACCCGGGTTTTGACGTCCAATGTCATCTTCAGATCCAAGGTCAAGCTGTAGATGACATTGGACGTCAAAACCCGGGTCGTATCGTAATAAATTTCTGTGAAATTACAAGGTTATCATCCTTTCTATTTCCAATATGAATCGATTTCACAAAGTTACGCAGAATACCATCAATCCAAAACATGGTTTTTGAATGCATGAAGGGCTTCTTCAGG
Organism: Hetaerina titia; assembly: GCA_037158775.1. Classification (NCBI taxonomy): domain Eukaryota; kingdom Metazoa; phylum Arthropoda; class Insecta; order Odonata; family Calopterygidae; genus Hetaerina; species Hetaerina titia. The sequence goes on along the minus strand of CM073769.1, from coordinate 6,060,516 downwards.
CACCAAAAATTGTTGACCATGCAATTTTTTCCTGGTAAATGGGAATCAAAAGAAGTCATATGGTGCTAAATCAGGGCTGTTGGGAGGATGACCCATCAATTCGACGTTTTGGCCAGTCAAATAGGTAGTGGTTTCAGCCAATCTGTGAGAGCTTGCATTGTCATGATGAAGAATGATCCTTTGTTGCCGCTTCTTTTTCCGTATTTTACCAAGCACTCCTGGCAAACAATTGCTCATGTACCATTCAGAATTCACGGTTCTACATTGTTCTACTGGTATGGTTGCCACATGTCTAGTTATTCCAAAGAAACGGGCAATCATTTGCTTTGATGTGCTACTTGCACGAATCACTTTTGTCAGAAAATAAATTATTGGACTAAGGTAAACATGACCATCATGGTCAGTCGGTCATAACTGAACCATACATGCATTCATATTCATTTAGCACCCATATTATATTCCTGTACAATTTATGCACAGATTTGAGAATCAACTCCTCAAATAGGTAAAGTATGATGAACTGCATAGAGAACTCAGAACTAATGAATGGACACTAATTTTCAGTGCATGCCTAATTGCCTGCTGTGCAAAGTGATACACTATGGATTTGTCTTCCCAGGCTCATCACAAACAAGTGGAAGACTTCCTTTATTCTTAATCGTGTGTTAGTGGCGGCTTATATGTGTAATACGATAGACCCTATATTACCTAATATAGGGCCACTATGACTGTGTTACATTAAAAAGGGTAATGGGAAACCACTTCACTCAATTATCCTACGAACAATGATACATGCATGTGAGTTTGAGTCTTTGAAGCTATGGTATCAGTCCTCTGACCTGTTTGTTGTGCCCAGTAGTCCCCACAGTCATTGTCTCAAAAAATCTTAGTAAGTAACAAATTAACACCAGCAGCCATGGAGAATTCATAAAATCAAGTTGGCGGACTTTCATGGAGAATTCATAAAATCAGGTTGGCGGATGATCAAGCTTTGGGTAGTCAGTCATTCTAGGGGTTACAAGCATTGTTGACTGCATTATAAAATCAGTGTGATTTGTATAGAATGAGAATCATTTTGAGATTTTTGAGAAAGATGAAAATTAAGTTGAACGTTAAAATCAGAGGCCAAATCTAGAGTGGGTAGAAGTTTACCTATCTTGGCAGCATTTTGGACCAAGATTGTCAAAGTAGTGGGGATTTTAGAAGAAGAACTGAATTAGGCAAGAAGCTTTGTTTTGCGGGGGTTGAGGCTGATGGAAAAGGTGAAATGAATGGAAAGGAAAACAAAGGAAGCAGGAAAGATGGATGGAGAGCATTATGATAGCAGTGAGTTGTTGAAAACTGTGATAGAGGGTAGAATGTTATGCAAGCAAAGAATGGGAAAGAATAGGATAGGCATGTTGGATGAAATGAATGAGGAACAAAGTTAGGGAAACGAAACAGAACCTGTCAATTGAGTGATAATACCAGTGTACATGTCCACAAACAGTCATGGAATGGAAAAAGTAGATAGTGTGTATGATTAATTAGACAAGTTGATTTGAATGTACTTGGAAGAAAACATTTGATTTTGATGGGGGCAGAGATGCAGCATTAGGCAAAGTAAGATATAAGCCAGATAGGAGGTTACTGTTTTGGAGAGAGGAATGACTTTTAGAGGAAAACCATAGAATCGCAGGAGAAGTAGCTTAATTATAACAAACATTTGGTTAATACACCCAGTATACATAGGCATACATGGAAAATGCCAGGAAATACAGGGAGATATCATTTGGATTTTATCATAGCTAGGTATAGATTTAAATGAAGCATGATCGACTCGCATTGTTTTCTGGGAGTAAATGTGGATTTGAACACAATCTAGTGCTTGTGAAGTTTAATATTAAATTTAGTAGAAAGAATTAGGGAAGTAATGTAAGAAAGTGAAATTAAAATGTTTAATTATGGCAAAAAGGAAGGCAGTGAATAAAATGTGAGGGTAAGGGGCCAACAGCAGGAGGAAGATCTGAAGAATGGGTAAGGATATGATTTGGGTGATAGATGAGAAAGAAAATGGGAGAATGTAAATACAGAATTAGCAAGAATAAAGTTACAAAGAGCTAAACAATAAACTGAGGCAATAGACTGGTAAGGAAACTGAAATGATGGAAAGATGTGGAGAGGGCAAAATGAACATGCAATACTGGTAGACAAAGGAAGTGAGGATTTAAGAAAGGAAAATCCATTTGTACTATTAGAGGTGCCAAAGATAAAATATGAATCAAAGCAGAGGAGGTCCTACTACATGGCAAGAATGTATGGAGGGACTATATCTTAAAGATATTTGGTGGGTGAGGTTAGATGAAAAGTTCTCGGGTTTTCCACCGGGTCAGGGTCTGCATACTGGCCGATGTTTCGACGCTCGACCCGGGCATCATCTTCGGGGCGATGAGTGCCGTGACTAAGTTTTGGCCGCCTTATATATCCTCTCCTCGCGGTCAGGTGTCATCTGATTGGCTGGCGGCAGAAACACGTGTTCCCCCTCCCTCCAATCCTCGGTTCTGCCATATTTTTCGCAGTATGGGTTTCCAGGTGTTCCTTAGGGAATACCCAGAGTCGCGATTGAAATTCTTCGTCTCCATTCTTATTTCTATGGATTCTTTGAGGATCCGATCCCAGTATCCATGGGACCGAGCGGCAAGCTTGGCTTTTTCGAAACGGATGGAATGGTTGTTGTTCAAACCATGTTCCGATTTTTCCTCTTGTCCCAACCGTAAATGGCATTCATGTTCCTTGAGCCTGGTCTCAATTGTGCGTCCTGTCTCACCCACGTAGACTTCTCCGCACTCACAAGGGACACGGTAGACACCAGGGGTCTTGGGTCCAATAGGGTCCTTCACCCTCACAAGTTGGTCTCTGAGTTTGGCTGGCGGTAGATGGACCATCTCGATGTTATGTCTTCCTAGGATTCCGGAGATTTTCCCCGACACAGATGACGTATTGTATATAAGACGGCCAAAACTTAGTCACGGCGCTCATCGCCCCAAAGACGATGCCTGAGTCGAGCGTCGAAACGTCGGCCAGTATGCAGACCCTGACCCGGTGGAAAACCCGAGAACTTTTTATCCATTCTATACGCCGGGAAAACACCAGGTGAGGTTAGCTTCGAAAAAGGAATATAATGTTGGTAAATATAGCCTGGGACCAGGGATATTTCACTGTGAGATAAAAAAACTATTGAAGAAATTGAATTGGAGAAAATTGTGGGAATTAATAATATATCTGCAGTATCCAAGCAGTCAGAGAATAGGGAAGAAGAGTTTTTATTGTTTTATTTATAGCAATTATTTGTTAGGTAAGTATTGATGCTCACTCTAGAACCGGGAAAAGTAACAATATGTGAAGACTGTCGGATATGTTTGATTTCACATGGATTAGATGTATTCCTTAGGACCATCAGTATTAGGATGGAAGAGAGAGCAGATGAGTACTTGGAGATCAATTTAGGCTTAATAAGAGGGAGAATGATGTCATTTTTATAATGAGTCACTAGTAGAAAGGAACATGGAGCAAAACCAGGCAGTATATGTATGCTTCATGTATTTTGAAAAGGCACTAGACAGAATAAATTGGGCATCATTGATGAACACCTTGCAGAAAGTGGGAGTAGACTGGAAGGATAGAGTCTTATGAGGAGCCTGTGCATCTCCGACTTCCCATTTGCAAATAGTTTATGGGGAGTCAGGATTGGCAGTTCTGGGCAGGAAAGTAAGGTGTGGATAATCCATTATCGCCTGTTCTTTTCAATATATTTGCAGAGGAGAAGGTTAGGGAGGTATTATTTTATTTATTATCCTTTTCGGATAAGATTGAGATTATGTAGTCCCTTCTTCCACCTAACCCCTAAGCACACCATCGAAGACAATTATGAACATCCATACCCTAGGTGGAAGAAAACCCACCTAGGCAGGAATGGAACCCATGACCTCTGGGTTGACATTAACCTGCCCCCACTGGGTTGGCGATAGGCCCCGGCCCATAGACCAGTATGACGTAGGGACTGGAGTGAAAGTAGGTGGGGGACCTCTTTAAGTGAGTTTACAAGATTTGCTAGTGACCAAGAGTTTTTTTTAAGTGCATTTAGTGACTGAACAGGATGAGGGAAGCAGTGCCATACAGCAGCTCACATATGCAAATTGAATGCTTTCAATGCCTGAGAATTACTTATTTCTGTGGGCAGTCCCCTTATAAGGTCCAAATGTTTCTGGCTGGTATAATATGGTTTTGTCATTGCAATAAGATGCTTTTATTTTTTTCTTCGCTGCTATCGTCATTTTTTTTATGTGGAAATAACTTTGATGTGACAAAAATGGAAACTGTTGCCACCATTCACTTCCTGTGCCATTGGTATGTGTAACTCATCCAACACATTTGCTCATGTTAGTATCCACCTTTTAATATAAAATTTACTGTAGTTGGCTGGCTTTTATGCTGCCCAAGAAATTTATTGATGCCCTAAGTTTCACTTCATGCTATGTCTTACTAAATTGAGCTCTGCTCTTTGTATCAACAGGAGGAGTACTTGAGCTTTGTGGCCAGGTTGATTCTTCACGTTCGAGAGATGAGTAAGTATCTGAGAACAAAATTATTATGCCATTCAGGCAAAAGTGAATATTTTTGTGTATTTCATTTCCTTTTTTTGTTGAAAATGTATATGTTGTACATGGCATTTGTTTGAAGTTGGGATGTGTCTTGTGTAATTTTTAACAATATAATGTTGTGGTTTTCTGAATGTCAAATATTTGGAAATGACCCAGGATTTGACTTGAAACTTCATCATCAGATGTGGAACTAAGATGCAATAACCGTTGTCCTAAGTTTCTGTTGCTTTTACTATTGAATTCACTATACGTTGGTGTTTTTGCTGAAAGGAGGTTAATCAGTATGAGACCAACAGTGGAAGATGGAAGCTTTCTAATTCACTATAAACAGCCTTCTCTTAAGAAAACTGTTGTTTCAGGTCTGTCCCTATAGAGATTATTTCATTATGTAGAGACATTTTTGGTTTACATTGAAATGGTTTCTAGCTCAATATGTGTGATAATCAGTCATGATAGTGAGCAGTCAAGTGAGCTACAAATTCTCACCTAACAATGGTAAGAATTTTCCATAGCCCATGGCCATTGCAGTACGAAACCACAGAGAATTCCATTAACTTTGGATGGATATATAACCTGGATATCTCAAGGTTAAGGCTGCCAAACCTATGGAATAACTGGAAAATTGGAATCAATTTGTGTAGTAGATTGCTGTATCAGTGAATTTGCTGTTATCATTGAAGAGTAATTTTTTTTCTCCCAGCAGTTAATTTCCTGGAAAGTTTTGTATCATTTTATCTTTTATTACTCTGTTACTGTTTTGTTGAGGGGGATGATTACACTGTGTAGGATGTTGTTCCTACTCTTTGTTTGTAATATGGATGCTAACAGAAAATACCAATGACATATTTATTTCAATTTCGCAAGGAATTGCTGGAGGTTAAAATTGAACAAGGAACTGCAGTCAGGACTCCATTTAGCATAAATTTGAAAAATTGTGTTTTTGTGGAAGAGAAAATCAAGTACTTACCAATATTGTTCATATAAAGATTTAGTTGATGGTAAGCGTATGTACCATTTGTGGAAAGCAAAATTTAGGGTGCACAATATTGAAGGTTCACTCCAGTAATATGGTGCCACATTACATGGAACTGCCATGCACACACTAAGTAAATTCCTGGATGAGAATATTTTGTGCATTATTTTCACTCTATTTCTAGATATTAGTATCAATTTTAGTCTCTTATTTTAATAGTAACACATCGTCATTTCATTTATATTTATCCACCATGGTAAGTGTGACATGAAAAGGGCTAGAGGCAGGAATGGAAGTAGGTAAGGAACTCTTAGAGTCAATTAGATTGCAGATGATCAAACTATAGTTAACCAGTCAGCCAAGGGATTACAATCATCACTGAGCACAAAAGGAAATCAGTGTGATAGTTTTGGAATGAGAATCAATGTACCTGGTCTGTCCAGAAAAGATCCAGTAAGCAATATTTTGAGAAAAATAACCTCCTTGTGTATAACAATGAGGCCTTAGTCCCCTTTGAAGCACTCCCCTTGGGACATCACTCGCTTATCCCAGCATCTCTTATACTTTTCAAAACAGTCAGCAAATTCCTCTTTTATCGTCTAGAATTTTGTGCTGCAGTTGCGGGGGGACTAGCTTCCAGCCTCAAACAAAGACCCAGGTTTTCTAAGAAAGGTCATAACTGGAGATGAGTCATCAGCGTACGACTTTGTCTCTGAAACAAAAACCCGGTCTTCCCAACAGTCGATTGCGAGATAAAGCAGAATGCAAATAGGCAGTGTATGGGGATGCCAATAAAGGACTTTCTGATTGTATTGAGAAGTGGAAGAGACGCTGGGATAAGTGTGTCAGGTCCCAAGAGGGGTACTTTAAATGGGACTAAGGCCTCATTGTTCCAGGTAGGCCATTCTTCTCAAAATATTGCATGGATGAATATATTCCGGACAGACCTAATAAGCAAAATAAAGGTTAAGAGGGTTGTAAGAAGGAAGAAGATTAAGGTGACCATAAAATTTGAGGGCATTAACTAGAGAGCAGGTGGAACAGTTTTACTTTATCTCAGAAGTGTTTTGTGACCAAGATGGTCAAAGTAGTAGTGATGTAAGGAGGAGAATTTTGTTAGGCAGAAAAGGTTTTGTGAGGAGAAAATTGATGATGGGTGCGATGAGTAAGGATGCTAAGAAAAGGCTCATTAAAACTTATATGGAATGTGGTTTTGTACAGCGCAGAAATATGGTCATTGAAGCAAAATGAGAGGCATAGATTGTAGACTTTTGAACTGTGAGTGTGGGAAAAGTGAAGTGGATAGAAAGAAAACAAATGAGGAAATGGTAGGCATATGATGGGGGAGGAAGGGGTTTGCCGGTGGAAAGCCAAAGGAGGCAGAGAAGATGGATGCCAAGAATTTGAATTCTCTGATAGAGGGTAGAAAATGAGGCAAGTAAGGAAGGGGGAAGAGAAGTATGAGGATGTTAGATAGTATGGAGGGATGTAATATGTATGTGGAATTGAATAAGGTTTTAATGTATGGTCAAAAATTAGGTTGTATTGTGTTAGGAGAGGCAAACATGTAGCAATGTCATGTTGGTGTCCATGCAAAACCTAACCTAAGTAGTTGGCTACTAAGCAATGATAATACTAATCAACTTAAGGTGGTTTTTATATGCGAGAATAGAACACACCCACTAATAAGCCTTGAAATATACCAAATACTACCTTGATCAAAAGGTTCCCGGAATAACCACCGTGTGGTGCTCCCATCGTTCCGATTTGAGTTCTGTTTTTTTTTGTTAAATTGGTACATCTGTTGTTGATATTCCCTTTAAATCTTAGTGTCATAACTTGACATTTGCAAAAGTTACGTAGCCAAGAGTACATCTATCTCTGTGTGTGTTGGTGATTTTTTACAATTGCAGAAATGGATTTAAATTTGCAACAATGAACTTGTATTAAATTTTGCTTAAAAAACGGATTTAGTGGCACACGGACGTTGGAAATGTTGGAAAAGTGTTTCGGCAACGATTCTCTAAGAAAAACGGTCGTTTACCAGTGGCACGAGCGGTTCAGAAGTGGTCGTGAGTCAATCGAAGATGATGAACGCAGTGGCAGACCATCGACATCGAAAGTCGGTGAAAAAATTGATAAAGTAAAAGAAATGTTGGTCAATAACCGCAAATTAACCATCAGAGAAATAGCGGAGGACTTGAACATTGCCTATGGATCCGCCCAAGACATTATGGTTAATGATTTGGGTTTCCGTCGTGTAGCAGCAAAGTTGGTGCCAAAAGACCTCAATTTCATGCAAAAAAGAGACCGTGTTGACGTCGCAAAAGACATGATTTGCGAGGCTGAATCCGATCCCACATTCATCAAAAGGATCATTACTGGAGACGAGACGTGGGTTTATGAGTACGACACGCAATCCAGACATCAGGCAAGTGAATGGCGTTCACCAAATGAGCCGAGACCAAAAAAACCACGTCGTTTTCAGTCAAAAAAGAAGGCAATGCTGATGGTTTTCATGGATTACAACGGTGTAGTGCATCATGAATTTTTGCCAGAAGGCCAGACAGTAAACAAAGAGTATTATTTGGGCGTTATGAGACGTTTGCGTGAAGCAATTCGCCGAAAGAGACCAGAAATCGTCGCACAGTGCTATCATTATTCGTAATTTTTTGACAAAAAATGCAACAAATACCATCCAACAGCCACCAAATTCACCTGATTTGGCTCCCTGTGACTTCTTTCTGTTCAATCGAGTTAAAAAACCATTACGGGGAACGCGTTTTAGCAGCCGAGAGGAAGTAATGGAAAAATCGCAGGAAGCACTGATGGACATACCGAAAACCGAATATAAAAAATTTTTCGAGGATTGGATCAAGCGCTGGCATAAGTGTGTTGCAGTCGATGGGGATTACTTTGAGGGGGACAATATAGATTTAGATGAATAAACTTGTATTTTTAATTTTCTGAATAAATTCCGGGGAACTTTGTGATCAAGGTAGTATGCACATGCTAGGAATTCCTTTCCCTGTGCCATCATTTGGTTTCTAATAAAGTTCTAGTTTTTATAAAATCACAATGCATTGGTTTTAGATGGAGTTGTTCTAAGGCATCACCTGTGTTTTTTGATATTTTGGCCATAATTATTCCACAATAAATTTTTAAATTGTATAGTGTTCAAAAATAAATTGGTTAGTGTCAAGGTTTGCACAAATGTGATAAAAATTCAAATAAATTCAATTGTTAATATTTTTCTGAATAAGGAAAAATATGTTAAACATAACAGAGTAGTAAGTAGGAGGCAAGGGTAGAGTTGATTCACGAAACAGGTTATTCACTGGCAAGAGAGTAACTCTACCAGTATGCTAGTACATATGAGGTCATTTATTTGGGCAGATTCAGCATTAATCTTCCAGCAGTGTGGATGGTGACTAGCATTATTTGCTTCACACAAAATTTCGGTCATCTGGTCTTGCCCCTCAGTTGATGTTTTTCCACAGAAGACTTACGTATGTGTGTGAAAGTTCATGGACAGCAAAGTTGTCAGTGAGCACTCTCTCCCTTCTTTTGTCCCCATTTATTTTTTTAATCATCCATGAAACATTTTGTGGCTTTTCATATACTCCTAAATTCCAAAATATTGAATTTGGTATAATATTTTCATTTTTGGTTATCAATCTATTGAACTCCTTAACTAATTAGATTTCTCTTTCAAATACACATAACCTTCATTTTACTGAGGAATATTTAAATATTTTTATTTAAGGTAGTTTAGTTGTTTGTTTCCAAGAGATTAGTAAAATTTCAATGTTTTTGACCAATGAAAAAAGCTCTATTTTTAATATAATTTTCATAAAATGGTATGGTAGTTTTTTGGCAAATTCTGGAATAATATTGTTTTTTTTGCGAATGATATTTAATACCATTAAGAGTTCTAAGTCCTATTAACTTCCCCTTTATTTCATCTCCTGCATTGATGTTCATTTTTTATTTGTGGCTCCATCAGCAATTAAAAGAGACTCAGTTATTTCACTTTGGTACCATAGAGGTTCATGGAGAAGATAATGTAGCACATTAGATCTATTTTGGGTTTATGCAATTGTGACCAGTTAGATAAAAATTGATTAATAGACAAAGATGCAGCAGAGGAAGATATCAATTAAACCCATCTTAGTAATTTATGACAAAATATAGGCAAACATCATAAAGATCTCCATGTTTGTAATGAGATTCAAACACAAGCATGGGCGAATGGATTCATCATCCACCCAGGGGCAAGTAATAATGGGGATGCCTCCCTTAACCTTCCAAGTTAAACACCATATTTATATCCAAGAACTGGTGGTTCTCAACATTAATTTGGGTTAGATGTCTTAGTTTACTCAGAGGGACAACAATGACTACATTGTCTTCAACCAGTCATTTTACACCAAACACAGTGGCTTTTTATGAACCAAGAGACAAATTAAGAGGAAAACCCTTAAAGTGAAATTTCCTCCCCAACGCACAATGTGTTATGTCCTTGTCTCCTTGCCTCCTTGTCTCCTTACTCCATTGACCTCTCCCATATCTCGTGCAGTCATCAACTCCTGCCATACAAGCACCACTTCTGTCATTTATCATCTTATCCTCTCCACTGCACTTTCCTCAAACAAATATCACTTAATACATCTCTCCCATGAGAACCGATATTACTCTTTGAATTACAAACCAACACATGATTGTACCTGATGTGAAACTGGCAACTTAAATTTCATGCTGAACTACTGAAGGGTTTAATATATGCCTCACACATCACGTACTAAGGATTCAATCAAATATGATCATGATAAAGAAATTAAATGCATTGTATTTTCCACTGGGATTTATCCTTCATGAGTTGGAGGCTCAAGTCTATAGCTGTTACTTATGATACTAGTTAAATTGCAAGTTTGATGTGCATTAAAAATATTTTAAAAGTTCAACATTCAATAACCTAAAAGGTTACGTAAAGTTCAAAAGCATGGAATGAAGCGAATTTGAAATTGAAACCTCCAATTAATTATATTGCTAAAAATGTCTTTGACGTTTTCCAAAACTTTTCATCCTGGGATAATTGTGCTGGAAGGATTGTGAGGGAATATGAATCTTAAACAAGAAGTGTAAAGAAGTAATTTGTTAAATTTCACTGATTCTGACTTCTGTTACATTGTAATATTAATTTACTACCTCAGGATTATTTTATGTATTTCATTTATTTTCATTCTGAAAAATATTGAGCAAATTATTTTCAAAGTTCAACACTAGAACTGTGGGAATTTCGTCAAACTAATAATCTCCAAAACAGTGACTTAGACAGCTCTAGGCCTTTATTACTCTTTTGATTGTATTTTGTCAGATTACATCCAGAATTGATATCGTTCATGCTCTAAGCTGAAATTTATTTATATTTCCATTTTATAGCATTGGATTGGTTAACATATTTTGCAAAAACTTAGTGGGAAATCTGAAATTTGAATGAAGTACCTGGATTCAATTCTGTTTTTGTTCAGGTTGATTACCAAGTTGGGCATAAAAGAAAAATATTGCTACAGACCATTATAAGGAAGGAAAGAGGAACCAGGCAAACTTATTGAAGCAATTAATAAAGATATCAAACCCATTTATGAAGTTACAATACATGAATTTGTACAACTTTGGGTAGGGAACATTAACATACGAGTAATCCATTTCTTTGCATTTTACGCATGTGCATACCTATTTTAACTGTTTCGGATGTCTTTGTCACCTTTCCAAATAAATTTAATGCATTTATAGTAGCCGTCTCTGGTTTATATTGAAAACATGAATTGTCCATCTGTGTCCCCGGTGTAACTGAATCGAGTCTACCCATTGGTTGTCTACCGTGTACATATTTTAGATGTAAACTGTCACAGTTTCGGGCATGTATTAGTATTATCTATTAAAATCTAATTAAATACAATACAAGAGGATGAAGGGTGGTGCTGGTGGGGATGTTTTCGCACAAATCTCCTTGATGCACACTAAGAAGAATGCAATCACTTGTCTCCATAAATTGGCATTTGTTTATTGAAGCAAGCAGAAGGAAACATTTTAAACTTGAGCAGAACATCCCTTTCACCCTCTTCAATAGTCTCACGATGCTTCTAACCTCAGAATTTAACCCATGAGTCGATACAGGAAAGTAAAATAATTATCGCTTGTTACATTCTGATGAAGGTGAAATTCCTGATCATTCTTTCTCAAGTGTGCTAAGCATTATAGAGATATGTATTTGAACAGAACTCTCACCAGAAGCCAGAATTTACAGGCTTTACAGGAATTTACAAGCCCAAATTTGTTAGGCTTGTTTGCCAACTATTGAACAACAGCTTACGAGGTGTTATGTGGAAGTGTATCTCCATACCAAATGAATGTAGTGACAGAAAAGTAATTAAAGGATATTAAGATCAAGTAACAGTATTAGGAACACTGTGGTTTCCAGAGATAAATGGTCATAATATGGATTAATGGTCTAACAAAATCGAAAAGCATTCAAAATGACTGACTGCTTCCAGGGTTTTGATGTTAATGATTTTTTCCTGCAAACAGGGGTTCCCTCCCTTCAGCCTTTGAAATTTAAAATTATAAAGTTAAAAGTTATAAGCTATTCATTCAGAAATTCTTAAGAAAACATAGTCATAGGGTTGACGGTAGGATTCACTTGTTTTGTGATTGGCATGGAATTAGTTTGATTTGCCTTCTCCCTTCATCCCTAAGCCCTGTCACCCTGGCTACCTCACTGCGTGTGATACAGATTTCTAAGATATGATGTGGACACTGCTGTGGAGAACATCTCCAATGTAGGTGTTGGAGATTGTAGTTTGGTGAATGGTCGTTGTAAATGCTTGCCTAACTACGAGTGCTCATTTTTCTAGTAAAGCAACTGAACCTTTAAGCAATGAAAAAGTTGCATCAAATTTATTGTTCCTGATATTCATTACTTTATTGACTAAGCAGTTTATTGTGCTACCACCTATCCAAGTTACCATTCATTTTATGGGTGTTTTGCTGCCAGTTTCTCCTCTTCCTCATGCTGGTGTTCCAAGAGCCATTTGTTTAAAGGAGGTGGAAAGTGTCCTCATTGCAACCTGGTGGCATCTGTCATATTAAAATATATTACTTAACCATGAATGTGCACCAGGCATATGTGCAATCATGCCCATCTTATGCAACATGATATTGCAGTGACTTAGTGTTGCAGCTTCACTTTACAAGTCATATTCTCAAAGATACTCCCACTTGATGTCGCCAAACCCTAATTACATATAGGTTTTCCAGGGGTTGGGCTATGTTTTATATTTGGTAGGAAAAAATGTGTAGAAATAACTGAAATTCTCTTTTTCCTATCATCATCGTCTGCAGCTCTACAGCCCGGTGTGGGCCTTGGCTTCCTCTATGATATGCCTCCATTCAGTTCTTGGTTTTTCCTTCCATCCTGTAACTCCCATTGCCTTCAAGTGATCCTCCACATCCTGTAGCCATCTCTTCCTTGGTCTACCTTTTCTTCTGACACCTTCCATCTTGCTATTAAGTATCAGTTTGTGCATTCTGTCATTTTCCATTCTTTCTACATGCCCCAACCACGCCAGCCGCAGTGACTTGGTAAATCTATGTCCTTCCCTTCTAGTAATTTATACTATATATCTCCATGTTCTTTTGAATTTTCTAAGTGTTTCCTCATCCTGACTTGTTAATGTCCATGTTTCAGCTCCATAAGTTACCACGGGTCTGATAAGCATTTTATAGATCTTCATTTTTGGGTTTCTTGATAGTAACATTGCTTTGAGGATTGTTAGATTTGCAAAGTATGCCCTGTTACCTTCCATTACCCTTTGGTTGATCTCCGTGGATATCTTATTTTCATTGTTAAGTCTGCCTCCTAGATAGGTAAATTCCTTGACACCCTCAAACTCATAATTCCCAATTATTATGTTTTGTAGGTGCCGCTTGCTCTGATGAGCTGACATTTTCAAGTATTTGGTCTTCTCTTCACTAACCTTCAGCCCCACTTCTTTACCAGTGTTTTCTAAAATGTTAAACATTTCTTTTGGGTCATTCACATTTTGTGCAATTAGTGCTATATCATCTGCATATGCGAATCCTTGCTGGGATTTATGCACTATGGTCCCTCTTAGTTTCAATTCTTTCATTTCACTATGTAGGGCCAGGTTGAATAACGTGGCTGAGAGAGCATCTCCTTGTCTTACCCCCGAGGTCATCTTAAATGTTCTACTTGCTCTACCCCTAATAAAGGCTTTACATTGTGATTCATGCAATGTCAATTGAACCAGTCTAATCAGTTCCCTTGGAATATCATAACCTCTCAACACACACATCATCTCTTTCCAGTTCACACCTTCGAAGGCTTGTTTGAAGTCAATGAAGAGTATATGCAAGTCAACATTATATTCATAGAATTTCTCCATTGTTTGTCTTACCAAGAATATCTGGTCAATGGTACTTCTACCAGCTCTAAAGCCACACTGATATTCTTCCAGTATGTCTTCAGCATAGGTGCTTATGCATTTTAGAAGAAGACTGGTGAAAATTTTATATGCTACATTGAATAATGTAATGCCCCTATAGTTTTTGCAATCATATTTGTCAACTTAATTATTTTTTTGGACAAATCAAACCTGTTTTCCAGTCTTCTGGGAACTCTTCCAACTTCAAAATACCACAAATTAGCTGATGAAGTGCCCTATTTAAATCTTGACCTCCATTTTTAATCAATTTAGATGTTATACCATTGTCTCCTGGTGCTGCATCATTCCTCTGTCTTCCAATACTTTCAATTACCTCTTCTATTGTTGGAATGACCACTTCCTGATCTTCTGTGTGACTTTGTTCATGCTCTTCAACCCCTGTAGTTAATTCCTTTTTGTACAGGTCATTAAAATATTCAGCCCATCTTTCTAGTATCTCATTTTCCTCCCCAATGACTTGGTCATTTTTATTTCTATAGGAGTGCGCTTTTAGTTGATAACCTTCAGTCATGTATTTTACTACTTGGTAGAACTTTTTGCTTTCTTTAGCATTATTGAGCTCTTCTACAGCCTTCAACTGATTTTTTAAGTACTTCTTTTTCTTTCTTTACAGTAATTTATCACCAACTTTCCTGCTCTGCCTATGCTTCTCTCTTGTTAATCTAGTCTCCCTTTGTAACAGACTGTATCTATTCTTATTCTTTTCCTCTATTGCAAGTTTACACTCATTGCCAAACCAATCTGCATTCCTTTTTATTTTTGCTTTACCTATTATGTCCTTTGCAGTTGATAAAACAGATTGTTTAATTCTTGTCTATTGATCATCCACAGAATATTGCTCTGTCAGTTCTTCCCCAGTCCTACTTAACTTTTTACTTATTTCATCTTTGTACCTCAAAGCTTGCACAGGATCTCCTAAAATTTTAGTATTCCATTTAAGCCCTCTTGACCTATTGATCTTATCCAAGAGGGCCAGTCGTTCTCTAAAATTTACTTTCACTAGATAGTGATTAGAGTCACAATTTGGTCCTCGTACAGACCTTATGTCTAATATAGAAGATGAGTGTCTCCTGGATACCAGCACATGATCTATTTGATTCAAAATTCCTGTCCCAGGCATTTTCCATGTACCTTTATCAATATTTTTAGGTTCAAAGCATGTGCTCTTTATGATCATGTTGAGAAACAGAGCAAGCTGGCAGAGAAGCCTTCCATTTTCACTTGTCACATCATGCAGTGAGTACTTTCCTGCTACAGAATTTAGGAAGTCTTTCTTACCGATTTTTGCATTAAAATCTCCAAGAATGATAACTGAAATTTTGGTATTTTTTGGCATTCTCTTTCCAGTTTATCATAAAATTCCTGCTTTTCTTCGTCTGTTTTATCTTCAGTAGGGGAAAGGGCTGATATCTCTTTTTCCTATGCTTTCCCCAATAATTTTTTATCAGCTGAATATCCATGTATTTAATTTGAAATCATTTGATATTATAGAATCTCATTATATTGAGTGAGCAGTTATTTTCTATTGATGACTTTCATGCTGGATAGTGAGGCTCTCTTAGCATTTTTTGTGCATTTCAATGGTGTGTAATTCTTTCCACTCTCTTGGAATTAAAAGTTAACATTTTACATAAATTGATTGTCAAAATTGTGATGCATGACTGAAATATTTATTAATTCACATTAATTGGAGTAAATAAAAATTAACTCTCTTTTTTGAAGGCCACTCATTAAGGTGTCGAGACTATTAGTTGAGATGCTCCCATTCAGTTTAACTTAACTGTAGTTTTGATTTCATTCAAAAGTATTTCAAAATTACTGATCCTGTAGCAACCCATGAATTGACAACATTCCATGGTAGTAGCCCTATGTCGGCAGCATTTGAAGTGACTAATGTGCATAAGGCATACTCCATTTGCTTACAGTGTGCTGTTTTTTTATGAATGAAATATAAAAAAATATAAATGTACCATATATTATTTTGGAATTTTGTATCTTTGAGTGCTAAAACAGCATCAGTGTATAATTTTTCAAATCTCCAAAAGCAATTGAAGCAGCATTGATTACTACTTTGTCATTTATTTAGTGTCAGTCAACGTCATATAAATTTGTTTGCCTGTCAGAGCATGTATATCCATTATATAAACCCAATGTTAGGGCTGCGAGTTTTTACTTTTGTACAAAAACACTGTGCACTTGTGGGTTTTGTGTATTTTATCCTGCCCTGGTACTTGGTCAAATAATAAGGCTAATATCTTAAAGTGGGGTACATGAATAGTTATCCATGATTGACGAGCCATTTGTGAATTATCCCACCATGGAAGTGATGGTGGGAATCAGAGAAATTATCAAAAGAATTAGGTTGCTGTAAATATATGATTAATTGATGTTGTAAAAAAATTCTAGGAATTCATATGCTGGATCATTATTTGTTTCTTTTTAGTGAAAGTTGAAATGCCCTTTTCAAAGAATAGTATTGTTCCTTTCGTACACTGCTTAAATGTCCTATATTCTTCATTGTCGATGAGACCCAGAGTCTTCCTTATCGAGTTGGCAAACCAGTCACAAGTAATAGGATGTAAATAATGAAAGCATAGTAGTGGATGACAAATTTTGGTTTCTAGAGATGGAAACAGTATTTATGTAAATGATTAAATCGACTCTCTTCCATTGTTGAATTTTGAGTAATCAATTGAAAATTAAAGAGTAAATAATTGAATTGAGTAATTAATAATGTGCTGCATCTCTTTGTATAGCTGTTGATTTAAGATATTCAACCTATGCTGTTGAATGTTGGCTGCATTGCTTTTCCCTACGAGCTCCTATACAGGGATGTTACTGAACTACAGATAAATATGTGGGATTACATTTATTTTCATGGCTTCAAACTCATACATTCATAATTTATTCAACAGTGGTTTTGTTAGTATGCCAAGAGTGGGGATTTCCTTTGAAGAAGTGAACTACTTGACCCAAAGCACTGCATCTCCCAGTTGTCTGCCTGGCTTGTCAGTCAGTCTGGGATTATTATTATTATTATTTTTGGACTGGAACTCATATTTGTCGAGTTCCTGGTACTTTTGTATAATTTATTCGTCATACATTCATAAGTTTTAATGATATCAGGTTGGGTTTTCTCAATATTTTAAGAATAGTAACCACATTAATTCCTGCGCATTTCCTTGTTAAAATATTTCAATTCGCATTGTACATATGCCGGAACTTTATCTTCGCAATAGTTTTTTTTGTCCCATATATGACTGGTTTTTGTAATTTCCTTGTATTTATTGCATTTTAAGAAATCACACGATGCTAATAGATAACTTTTTCTCTCATATAATTATCCCCCGTTTTTTTATTTGTTAATAATATGTTTTTTGGAAGGAAATCATGAGTTAGCAGTGCCGGACGTTTTCAAGTGCCTTCTCCAAAAATCGAATTGAGTAAATAGTTATCCTGATCAAAAGTCGAACCCAATATTTTAAAAGTGATGTTTCCTATAATGACGTCGTTGATTTTACGTCCATTGCAGCGGGGCTTGTTGGGAGATCTTCCTTCCTATTCCCAAGCACTAATGTAATCGCATGCTTCCTTATAAAGCCGCTTCAGCGCATTGACGTTTGTTTGCGCCCGGCAATATTTTCGTTGGTTTCGCTGTAGCTTGGGGCGACCTTATGGCTCCCCGCTCACAGTGATTTCTTCCGAAGCGCATTCTCCACCCTCGGCGTCTTGAGCGTTACCCGGAAACTCTTTGGGATGCGAAAGACTACGTGTTGATGCAATGGATGTGGATATTCCAAACATTTGGCTCAAATGGGTTGAAAAATGTTCTTGCCATTTTCCTTAATTTTCTTTATATTCCGGATCATAAATCCGAGTATGATCTTTCTTATGCTCTTTTGCCCTTATTGCGTAATTGGGTCGCTTCGGAGTGAGTCTTCAATGTTTCGTGGTGGCCATGGGAGTGTTCTCAAAGGTTGACGAAAGGTTATCCGATGCTGAAATAATGGCGTGAAAAATCCGTTTTCATATTTGTTTTGATGGCACTTGTTCTTGATTGATGAGAAAAAATCCCTCCAGGCGTCCAGGTGGATTCTTTCCTATCCTGCTGACGTCGGAAAAGCCATCGGGTTTTTCACTTCTGTTAGTTTTTTCTTGGCATGGTCTTATAAATTAATCTACATATACCGTATATGTTTTCGGTTGCATTGCCTAAGAAGTTTGTCATTTCTGACTGTTAACCGTTGGTGTGCAATGTTTTTGACGGTATGAAGTTCTTAATTTTATAGCTATAGTATAAATCTGACCAAGCATTAGTTGCTCAGTCAGCCAAGGGGTTGCAAGCATTGCTGAGTGAATTGGAGGTTCAGTGCGATAAATATGGGGTGAGAATCAATATTGATAAAACAAAGGTTATGCGATTTTCCAGAAAGAAAAAGGCTAAGCTAAATATTAAAATAGGCGGGGAAAAAATAGGGAGGGAGTTGATGACGGGGACGTTGAGTAGGGATGTTAAGACAAGACTCGTAAAAACTTATATGGAGCGTAGCTATGTACGGCGCGGAAACGTGGTCACTGAAGCAGGAGGATAGACGTAGATTGGAGGCTTTTGAAATGTGGGTGTGGAGAAGAATGGAGAAGGTGAAATGGACCGAAAGGAAAACAAATGAGGAAGTACTAGAGATGGTGGGTGAGGAGAGGGAAAAGGTTTGTTGAGAGAAATCCTATGGAGGCAGGAAAAATGGATGAAAGGCGTATTGAGCGGTAGTGGAATGTTGAAGAAGGTAATAGAGGGGAGAATGTTGGGCAAGCGAGGTAAGGGCAGGAACAGGATAGGGATGTTGGACGGGATGAAGGGAGGAAAGAAGTACACCCAGATGAAGAGGGACCTGATATAGATTAGTTTGATAGGTGGGGAGTCACAAAATGTTTATTTGATAGTTGTGTCCATCCAAAAACCTACCTTAAACGGTAGATTATCTAATAATAATATAGTATAAATCAGATTGGGGATGTGTAGAGCTCACAAATATTGCGTGGGAAGCGGTTAGTTTTTGGAAGAGTCCCCGGAAGTCATGGGAATGCCCTGCTCCGCGTAAGACGGATTCCTGTGAATGGAAAATTGGAAACACTTACTGACGATGGAAATGGAGGCAATAAAAAAATCAACGGATCCATTTCGACTGTTTTCACATTTAAATGCAATTTCTTTTCGAGAGAATTTAACTGAGCCAAAAGTGTGTTCGATTGTTTCTCGCCCACATAACGATAATAAGGGTACACACGTGTATTTAGGATCAGAACTGACCATTCGGGTCTTCAGGTCGTCCGTGATAACGTCAACCAAGAGGGGGGACAACGGGGGCCCCATATGTTTTAACCTGTGGTTTGTCAATCTCTTGGACAAGGTTTAATTCCCCTAGTAGCTGCTATTTGCCATTGGGTATCTTTTTTCGCTCTTCCAATGGGAATTGCTTTGTAAACTGTTATTTTTGTTATCTTTCTCAGTAGATGAAATACTTTTCTGTTACCTGATGAATTATTTTGGGCTTCGTATTTGGTCACAGTTTTATTTAGTGTTAAGTTCGCTTTGTTTCGTGTGACATCATTCAAGTGTTAAGGTTTTATGCCGTAGATTTAAAGGCGAATTCTTCTTTTTCAAAAGTTATATCCGTGGGATATTTCAAATCTTGCACGTCTTTGTGTGCTCGTTTTCAAGTGGAACTCCTTAAAGTTTCATGCACAGCCTGCCGGGACCCCTTCACGGCGTGCAACCGAACCCTTTGGTCAATATCAGTGGTATTCAGCCTCCACCGCCGCCGCATCCCTTTAAACATTTTTGAAGAGCGTCCCATCCCATGGTATATTACATTTAAATCCGACCTGGATCGATATTCTTTGGGGGTCCTGAAAATAGTTGGTATGTGTGGAAGTGAAAAAAAGTCGTGAGTAGTTTTTTTCATTATTAACAGGAGTAGTCTACCGGTGTAGGTTTCTTTAAGTAGGTTGTATACGTGTCAATAACATTCGAGATGCCTGCCTTGGCCACGTATTTGTGTCTGGCCGAGAAAAATGGGCTTCCTTTCCTCGCCGTGGCACCCCCTGCCTGCCGCTTCCTCGTCTTCATATATTCATGCCATCTGCTAATGCGCGAGGGCGGGGTGGTGGTGCGGCGGCCCCTTTTATCTCCTCTCCGACTGAGGGCCACATTGAAAACGCAAGTGCGCACGAGCGAGCCAGATTTTCCGTTGCGGAAGTGCCACCACGTTCTACCTCCGCGTGCAGATTTCGTCTCCGTTAATAGACTTGCGCCTCTGATAATCCGGCGCCCTTCCCTTCCCTGCAGGACCCGTCTCTTTCCGGGGCGACCCCGCGGCACGGGGGGATTTCGCATCGCCTCGCCACAGACTGTTCAGAAGCACGTGCAAGTCCACGCACAACGAACGCCCTTCCTTAAAATTCAAAGAGCATCCTCGTTTCCGAGAATGGAATGCGTGTTTGAAGCACATGGCGTTTATCAATCGAATTCAATGAGTGAGGTGAGAAGGTGTTTCCGCGTGAGGTGCAAAGCCCCTCCAGAGCTCCAGAAATTCTCTCCTGGATGACGAGTCGGCTTACAGGCTAAGAGTTATATTGCAGCCGCGGATTATTGCATTCGTTTGGGTCGAGGCATAATGCAATGTCTGCCAACCTGAGGAGTACGCCTCCCCCGCGGGGAGGCATTTTAAATGTATTCGAGGAAATAAAAAAATGTGGACTCTGACACCTCATCACTGATATAATAGAAAAATTAACCATTGCCGATGAACTTTGTGTTTATTGAAGAAAGATGAGAAAGAATTTTTACTTATGATCCTTTTTTGAAAATCCGATTTACGTACGTTACGGTTTTTCAGAACTTTGCTTACGTTGAAGGGACCGTGGAATTCTATGAGGCATTAAATAAATGTTGAGAAACATTGGTCAGGGGTAAATGCGTACCAAGTGATCGGGTATTTTTTTATCAACCATGGCACATTTTGCAAGAACATCCGCAGCCCCGTCTGTGAAGGGCTGTAATTCGAAATGGAAGCCATTTTCGCAGTTGCGAAATATTTTGCAATGGAATAAATCCATCTGTATGCTGCCGAATTGTTGTAGGCTGCAAATGTTAACAGGTGGCATGAAGTTAAAAACCACATAATCCTGTGAAGATTAGCGTCACCTTTGTAATTATCTCGGGTAATGCACCATTAAGCTTCATTGCAATATATGTCCATTCAAACCAAATCCACAGTATTGTTGAGAAGGGTCTTTTTTACGCCCATCGCCAATGATTGCTGAATTGTTACTTAAAATGATGACTGCGCGCTTTCAGTAATCGAGTTTCTGTTTTAACGGTGAAACGATAGTTTAAATGATTGGAGATGGTCGAATGAAGAGATGGTCGATTGTTAACGGCGAGTTTCGGACGTCTTTTGCATCTAAAGTGCAACACGGCTCCGATGCGACCTGGGCAGTACTCGAACCCCAGACCTCGTGGTTCGCGAGTTGTCCCCGGAAAATCGAAAAATCCCAACTGCTACTCGTAAATCCAGAGGTGAAGTGTGTACGTACCTGTACTGGCTAATACCATTTGCCAAACTCATAGGTGTATGAACGCGGCATCTTCGTGGACCAAATAATATTTGGGGAAGTCCTCCGACAAAATGGCTGCTTCGAACTAAGTTGCTGGTGGTAGCCAAAGAATATACAACGTCGGTAGGAATGAAACGTAAGTTAAAATATGAGGTATTACTAATTCCAAGAGGTAGATTCTTTTAAGTCTTGAAATAATGTATCATGCCAGCCGCCAGTCGGTTAGTCATCAAAATAAGTGTTATGGAATATGTTAAGGAGTAATTAAGAATAAAAACGTGTACATACGTGGCGTTTTTAGCTGAAAATCGAGTGTTCTTATGCACTGGTCTTCCCCTGAAATGTACATAACCCGTTCAAGAAGAGCGCATTTGTCTACCCGATTGGTAAGGTTGATGTTGCGTTGGTCTGCCAATCGATAGTCTGCTGGTTCGAGTCCTATGCGGGCACGGGTATTACGAGATCGTCCCGGCGTCTCTCGGCAGCGCATCAGGAAAACAATGTTTATGGTCTTTCGGGAGGGAGGCATTTCCTTTCCTTCTTTCCCTCAAATTAAATGTATTTCTATTGATCATGATCGCCATTCAGTTCGTTGGAAGAATGTATATACATTTTGACATTTTTTAAATGAAAGTTTTGCACACAAGCCTCGAAATTCTCACTGGGGCGAGGTTCACCCCCTTCTTTCCCTGATGAGGCTGGGCATTACGGATTATTCGACGCGCCACTCCGATTCCGTGTCTGGAATAAAAATGGGTACAGCTCCGCCGAAAAAAAGGAAAACTGACATCGAGGACGAAAAGAATCAATTTCATGCAAGAAAATCATTGTCCGACAAAATTTCTCGCGTTTGCATTCTGTGTGCACAACGCGGACGTTGCATTGGGCTTGGTTTTGAACTTTTGATTCGAATTGAATCTCCCCGTAAGACGTGGAGGTCGCCTGGTGATCGGGCCGTGAATTTACTGCGGTTCTGGTTCATGGAAGATCCGGATATCAAATCGGCGGAGCCTTGCGCTCGATCACCCAGGTTACCCTGGTCAGTCGGTTGGTTATTCGGTTGCTACGGGCTCGTGGGTGATACTCAATTGCGCAAGCTCTGCATCCAAGTTGCCGCAAATGCTTAGTGCTGAGCAAAGGGAAAATACAGCGAGCTGGTAATGACCAGAATACACAACTGAGGCCTAATTGGGCGACGGAGGTGTCTTGTCTGCTTGCACGAATTCTCTGTGCTCACCAACGAGCGGACCGAAAGCCAAATCGGGCACCGCCCCTTGGGCCACCGTCGTGGTTCCCGTCCGCTGCTTCCGCTGGCACAGAATCCTGAGGCTATTTCCTTTCTGTGAAGTAAATATTTATGTATCGATCTGAGGAGCCGAGGCCCCCCGTCCGACCCTCCGTGGACAGATAAGTCCCATTTTTTATGACGTGCCGCCTCGAAAAGAGCCAGGATGATTACATGAATCGCACAACGATGCGGGGGAATTCGAACCCTTGGTCTTTTGATTGGAGGGCCGGTTCCCTGCCGACGAGACTATTCCAATAGCCAAATAAATGCACCGTGCATGCGTTACATTCAAGAGAAAGTCGTGTGTGGGGACGCTTGATTATCAGCGGAAGGAAAAGTAACTCCGTTACTTGTTTCATCGGCCGCATTGGCTGGGTAGCGTGTATTCCCGATTCTTTGGCCATCATTACACTCGCAACCGGAGTGGAGAATTGGTTTTTAACTGATAATTCGGAATATTCCTGTGTGAGGCCAAGTGGAATGTAGAATAAAAGTTTCTGCAGAGGCAATCGGTGATTTTCCATCCTTAATGAACACATAAGTGGAATATTTAGAACCTTTAACCGTGTGTACAAAATATTTTACATAATTTGGCCTATGCGGTCCCTGATACTAGTATATTTTCCGCACAAATGCCTAGTTTTTATGTACATTTTCCATCCTTTCACTAAGTGTGCTGATCTACATCATGCTTTATTATTTGGTAGATCCAAATGTTATTAATGAAGTAATAATAATTCAAATGGAACTGCGATTTTCGTTATCGCCAGTGAAGTTACAAGAGTGTAAAATCATCCGCTTAAAGCCGGAATACGTATTATGATGAGTGTCTGCATTTTTTGTGTCGATATGTCATCTCCTGCGATTACTAAACCTCGGATAGAGGACACCTCGATCAATCGGAAGAGGGACCTCGCACGTTGTCCCCAGTAAATATAAATCCCCATTTATTGTCATCCCCAATTTTACTTCACGAAGAAAAATTTCTGCGGTAATCGCTCGGATTGGCAAAGTTGTAAAAGTAGTTGGACTTTGAGCATGATAAGAAATCTTGTAATCAATACGTATGATTAAATTGAAGTACTGCGAATAGTTCGTAAACTTATTGGAATATGGCTACACAGATTGTGAGTTTACCGGTTAGCGCTTGTTTAGTTGAGGTTTGCAATATTGTCGATCTATGTGCCCTTCTTTGGTTGGCGTGTATGCCACATTCGCACACAGCTGTTTTTCGCGTTATTCATTACGTCCATTACACATTTATACTCTTGCCTCTAATCCTCTCGAGAATTGAATATTTATTTTAGTTTTTTCTTTTAATTCAGGGTAACAAAAACTTTACTTTTACATTTTCTAAGTACCATTGACAAAAACTATGAAAGTAATATTATTCAGAAAATATCTTTCGAATTACTGTGAAATGTGAAAATTTTTGGTACTCGTGATTTACTTCGACATACATGGAGACATGTTATGCGAGTAAATGTTTATTTATTTAGTAATCTACCGGTTAAGGTAGGTAGATAGTCGTGTCCATCCAAAAACCTACCTTAACCGGTAGATTACCTAATGAACAAACATTTACTCGTATAACATGTCTCCACTCTAAAACCCTAATGTGACAGTTTCAGTGACACTCTTGGCTTAAATTTCGTCACAAGAGTCCGTGGATGGCTGTTTCGAATGAATGACATTTCAAATCCACACGCATCGTATTGGGGGTCCCATACAGTACGAGTTTGCAGTGCTCGATGTGATTGAACTGATTCGATAACCTTTTTAAAAAGTAGCCCTCGTGGTCGCACTTTAATTACTAAGGCGAAATGCCCCCGTCCAGATGGTAACGTTGTGTTAAAGTTTTCGCCCTAGTTCTTTTGGTTAACTTCAGCGGTCGCGGTAATTCTTTAAAGACTTGTCGAGAGATGGTAGTGCACAACCTCGAATCTATCACGTAAGAATTTTAATGATAAAAGACATGTTTGACTGCATGGATCCGTTGGCATCGGAATCTGTGAAAACCGGAGGGGTTGAAATTATTGTAACTGAACCGCCACTGTAGTACTTGGAGCGTCGATGTCCACTCGTCGCATTCGTACTCGGCTCATAATGAATGCAATTCCACGAACGAATGGCTTGGTTCTTTTTAAGTCTTTCTTACCGGTTCCACGAAATGTAAAATCGTGGAGGGCTATTCTATTTACTCTGCTTGCTGTGCA
The DNA here is from genome assembly GCA_037158775.1 of Hetaerina titia. Classification (NCBI taxonomy): domain Eukaryota; kingdom Metazoa; phylum Arthropoda; class Insecta; order Odonata; family Calopterygidae; genus Hetaerina; species Hetaerina titia. The sequence goes on along the minus strand of CM073769.1, from coordinate 6,035,254 downwards.
GCTAATTGCTTGAAAAATAATGCCAGCGGTGGAATTCGACGTGGCCATGAAAGTTGAAATGCGTTTATTAGAGGAGGTGGCCAAGAGCTACGTTTTAATTAACGGCCGCTGCATTCGCCCCACAATGCGATGGCGGTGCGAACTCCCGTGGAAGCGGCCTCAACCCCTCCCCCCACCCGACCCCACTCGCCCGCGAGAGCTTTTTTGTTTCCCGGCTTCGAACTCCGCCGGCTTTTGGTGTTTTGCGAGAGGAGAGGGGTGACTTGTGCACCGTGCGCAATTGTCACGGCAACCTCCCGAAGACGCAAGCGCCTTTCGGAACGCGCCCACTGGTCCACCGCCCGCGCTCTCTTTCCCTCTCGCCCTCTCTCGGTCACCGATCGGCAAACCCTTCCCCTAACCCCTTTAAAACATCCCCTTTTCCTCTCTCTCTCCGTCCCTCCCCTCCTTTGCACTCTCCCTTAAAGCTCTCCTTTCCCCTTCGTACATATATACTCGCAGGCACACACACACGCGCATACTCCCCGCTCCCCTCCCCCTCTGCCCCCTTCTGCGGGAAGGCGAGGTAGAATCCTGGAGGGGAACGGAAAGGGAAGGGGGAAGAATAAGGCGAAGGGGAAGACGAAGGGAGGGGGGAGATTAAGCGAAGGGGTAGACCTTAGGGCGTCGGACGTGACGCCCTTCCCCCCTCTCCATAATACATATACCCTTATCCCTCCCCCCTCACCCACCTCCCCCGCGCTAACCCCTAGTCCTCTCTCTCTCTCTCAATTCTTTCTCTCTCCCCCTCCCGCTCCCCTTTAAAAGGGTGGACGCCATGGCAAAGGTGCGTGATATCGAGGGGGGGGAACCACCAGAGGGGCCGGAGGGGAGAGAGCGGGGGGAGAGGGGGCTTTATGTGTCCTATGGGGGAGCGGAAGGGGGGAAGGGAGCGGGCGCAGTGCGCTGGCGCACGAGAGAGGGTAGGACATAAGGGTGGCGGAGGGGGGTGCGGGGACTGGGGTAAATAGTTCGCGCGGGGGGTGCGGAGAGGGCTGTGGGGGAGGATATATGTATTAAAGGGGAAGGTATATGAAGGGGGGACGTGTTTCTCCCCCGGCCCCTCCGAGGGAATTGCGGCCAGCAGGGAGGGAGGAGGAAGGGGAGGAGAGCCCATTGATTGTGGGTGTTCGGGGCGGGGGCGAGGGGGAAAGGGGCGGGTGGGAGGGGTTGCCTCCCTGCCCCTCTCTCACGAAGCTCTCGCACGCGTGTGTGTGTGTGAGTGAGTGCGCGCGCGGGGGAGGCAGGGGGGAGGTTAGTGCCGGGGAGGGGTTGGGGGGTGCGGCCGTCGTAGCCACAAGGAACGGAGAGAAGAGCAAGAGAGGGAGATACACACACACACACACACACAGGACGGGCCATATCGCGCGCGCTCTCTCTCTATCCCTCCCCTCACCCTCTCCCCTCATCCTCTCCCCTTACCCCCCTCTTCCCCCCGCTTCTCTCTCTATCACCTTCTCTCTCTCTCTCTCGTTTCTTCTCTCGTTCTCCTCCTCCTCCTCATATTCCGCCTTCCTCCGCTCACGCTCGTACACAACACTCCTCCGGGCCATCGTGGACGAGGGAGAAGAAGAAAGCGGAGGCGGACGGGAGGGACGGAACGAAAAGAAGACCAGCGGACGTCTTTTTTTTCTCTCGTCTTTTCATCGTTCTTTTTACAAGTGCGATACCATTGTATTTATAAAAGAAAAGGAGGGAAAAAAGTTTTTCTTAATTTTTTTACCGTCTTATTTTTCTCTCCGATTAATATCGGGTCGTCGGTTCTCCTGCCCGCAGATTTTTCTCGCCATTTTTTCGCGGTTCGGCGTTTGAATCTCCGACAGATGGATGGTTCTTCGCCAGCCTCGAATCCTTCGACTAGCCCTTCTCATCCCTGCTCCTCTCTCCCTTCCTTCTCTTCTCCTTGAGTGTTCGTTCCCCGAACAGCGGCGTGCCCGGAGACACTCTCATCCTACTCTCTCTCTCTCCCTATCCCTCTCTCTCCCTCCGCCCCACGCCCCTTCTCGGAAGGAGAAGCCTCTTCTTCTTCTTCTTCTGTGTGTGCGGGGTGTGGGAAGACGCCCGTCCGCGAGCCGGCCACCGTCGTCACCGTCTTCTCGCCGTCGTCATCATGTTTTACGTGGGATCCTGTGAGTGGAAGAGTGTGTGTGTGTGTGTGTGTGTGGAGCATTCCCCTTCCCCCTTGCTGTTGTTTTGTTGCTGTCGCTGCGACTCTCGTCGTCAACGCAAACGCAACTCTTGCCGCGCCGTGCTCCCCCTCATCTCCCATCCCGACTTCACCATACTGCTCCAACTTTTCACGAATACCAGTCACTAGCTCTTAATCCGCGTTTATCCCTTTTTTCCTTCTCCTCTCGTCTTCGTCCTCCTTCGCCGTCCTTTCCCTTTCAATCCCTCCCTCGTCGCACGTTCTCTCCCTTTCCCTCATCTCTTCCCCCTCCTTTCCCTTTTCTCTTTCGTCCGTGTGCGAAAATCCCGCGGGGATTGTTGGCGGCGGCGTTCGATGCCGCGTTGTTTTTAAAGCTCGCGAGCGCGCGAAAAGAGATCGAGGGCAATACGTTCCCGGTTGCATTGTTTCGTTCGGTTCGTGGCGTTTTGATGCCCTCCCGGAGTGGATGCGAGGGGCGTTACACGAGGGATAACTCGACGCACTGTCGCTGAACTTTCAACGCCGTAGGGGGATCGTCGGTTCGACCCTCCGATTTGGCGAATCGAATTTGAGATTATTATTTTTTTATTCGTGCTCTCCTCTCCCTATTGACCCGACGCGGAGACGGTGCGAAGGATGTGGTGCGAAAAGGGGTTTGCCCGGTGTTTAAGTCTCGTCCCCCTCCTTCGCCAATCCCGTTTATTCCATTTTAAAGGGCAAGGGTTCTGGGCTATCCACTTCTTTCGACCCTGGATCGCATGTGGTGTTGTGTTTCTGATTGAGTTGTGTAATCCATCCGAGCGAAAATTATGACCTTTGAAGGTGAACATTTTCCTTCGAAAGTGGAAGAAGTCACGTGAGTGGTATTTACTTATCCGGTGGCTGTGCACCTTTGTTGGTGCTTCGGTGTAACGCAGGTCTTCTATGTGCAGGGGGCGAACCTTTAAGTTGAAGAGCGTAGGGTCCTCTGATCCCTCTCACCCCCTCCCTTTCCCTCTCCCTTTCCCTTCAGCTATCCCGAAACCCTTTTCCTCCCCCCTGCCCCCATCTTACTTCATTCCGTCCTTCCCTTCACTCCATTCAAATGGATGTGTGCTTTCGTCCGTACGATTATTTATTCCTCCAATAGAGGGAGCTCTTCGATTGGTGTCTGAGCTCCCGGCGCCTTTCGTTCATTGCCTTTCCATTTGAAATTCACAAGTTCCGTGTTTGTGAAAAGTGAACGGAATTTTCATGCAAATGTGTATTCAAACCCCCCACTCTCTCTCTTTGGGGTTCGGTTCGGCGAACATTAAGGACATTTCGACCACGCATTGTATTATCCGCTTTCTTAGCGATTTAAAAATTACCGGGAAAATTCTTTGTCTTGTTCTTTTAAGGGACTTCATGAAAAATCCATTCTTAGCTGTTTTCCGCATTTACATACGATTCTTTTCTTCAGTGAATTTTTCCAACTTTTGAGCAAATTTTCCGGAAATATGAAATTTTTCGTTCCACAGCAAGTGATTATTCCAAACATTTATGCATTTTCAGCGTAGAATAATTACATTTGACGGGAATGTTCTTTCGGGTGAAAAAAGATTTTAAAAGTAGGGGGAGAAAAATGTTTTCTTTGAGCCTTGTATTTATGTTTCACGAGCGCTTTCATTTGTTTGATGACGCGAAAACATAATTTTGGAAACTGTCGTTTTCTCATTTTGAAACCTGTGAAACTTGGCTTCGATTCGTGTGTGGTGACCATTAAGAGAGTGGTCCTATTGATTCCTCCGTTTTCGCGGAATCCGCAGATAGGATTCTCAGAAAGATCGTTCGTATTCCCGCGCGAATCACCCCTTCCTCTGGGGTGCGTATTTGTTTGTGGAGCTGGCTTATTAACAGAGCCGACCCCTACTTAAGGTTGTGTGTGCAAGTGAAGTGCAACCTTGCACTTTCAACCTTGTGTTGGAGGTGTTTTTTCCCTTCAGTTCGCTGAAGAGGGCCACTTTGTGGCCGAAACACGCGTGTTCGACGCTATCCTCGTCTGCGCTCTATCGTTTCAGATTCTCCCAGAAGTTGGGCCCTTTGAGTGCGTGTGTGTGTGCTTCTTGAGTGCTAGTGTGTGTGATTGGTCTGTGCTCGTCCTTCGTGGATAGTCACAGAGTGTGTGCTTGTAATACATCCTGGTATCCTTAACGGGGTCTTCCTTACAGCCTCGTGAAGGATTACATTTCCACCTGGAATCTTTAACGAAGTCTCACAGCTTCGTGAAGGATTCCAGACAGGATAGTGTGTGTGTGGCTGTGTGTGGTCCCTGGCGTGGATTAATTTCCCGTAAACCACCACAGAGGGTATTCTTGGTCGAGAGGTTGTGGTTGGTTCCCGCGAATACCAACACAACAATTTGGTCTGACGAGAGTTGCGACTGTTTTTTACGGCCAGTGGAGTTTTCCCCCCTTATAATTTAATAGCAATGTTATTTACTTGCCTGGCATACGTGCTGTTCATTATTTTATTCAGGGCTGCACGTCTCCACGTTAGTAGTGGTAGTTATTTTTCTCATTGGTGCTAATGTGAAAATTTTGAAACCTCCACTAATTATTGTTGGGGTATTTGTGTCAGTGCAAATCGAAATGTATTTGTGCTTTTTTTTGTAATGAAGGTGCTTGTCAAATTATGCTAAATGTACCTTGCGAACCCCCATAAAGACTACTCATTGTGTTACACCTCCTCCTCCTCCCTTTCCTCCCACAAATTATTTTTTCCAGCCTGAATTCTAAATGCGAATTTGAAGAACAGTAAGAAACTGTTGAATTTGTTACTTATAGAGAAAACTAATTACTTTTGTTTGAGTTGTTACTGCAGCGCATAATTTCCACTTGCTGCACACATTTGCAGATTAAACTGGTTGTCTAGTGAAGGTAATGGACGATGACTGTTAGTCTTTAAGGCTAGTGGTCATCAAATATGTCCTCTGAGTGTTATTATTTTTTTAATCATGATTTGAGTTCATTTTTCCTAGGGAAGAAGAAAATTAAACAAGGGAAATTTAATAATTCAGTTGACTTATTATTTATCATATTTTATTATTCTGACTATTAAGATAATTGAAACATTTTCCATAAATTTTTTAAACTAGTTGCTCTTAGTATTCATAATAATTTAGTTGAAACTCTTCTTGTTAAATTATTTAAATTTTAAATTAATCCTATTTCGCATGTGCTAAGCAAGTTTGTTTTCTTTTTTCATCAGATACGAAGAAGACTGCTGGGATGCCAGGAGCTGGAGGACCAGGGCCTGGTGGCCAGGGTATGCCTGACCCCATCAATGCCTTGCAAACCCTTGCCCGACAGGGTAAGCCTTTCACCCACCTTTATAAACCTTTTACCCCATTTAACAGTTGCTCACCTCTAAAAATTCCCAAAACTTTCTTTGATGCGAACTCGAAATTATTTCTTGGTGTTATCCATGAGGAAAGTGAAGAGCGTGTATCTCATTGGTCAAAATTCTGTGGCATATTTGAAAAGGCTTCCTCTATAATTATGCTCTGGGTTTCAGTCATGGAACTTCAAATGATGGAATTATTAGTATCATTTTGTGTCTGATCATGGGTACTGTTTGAAGTTTTTGTGTGAATTTGGAGTATTGGATCTGTTTCAGAGATCATACAATGAAAACTGTGGAAGTGTCAGTTAGTGCCTAAACGTGCAATGTAGCTGGCGAGATAGAGCCATTGTATGCGAGTGTAGAGATGGCACTTTGTCTGCTAATGTGAAATGTGGCCTGTAATGATTTAGGCACTGGCCAGAAATAGCCAATGTTTTTGTTAATAAAGTAATGGCAAATCATGGTAATGGGACATATTGTCATCAATTTGGCTCGCATCCATTAGCATTAGATTCTTCATTCAGCCTGGAGCAATTTGTGTACCATACCAAAGTCCCAGATCCGGAGAAATGGTACTCCCGCTTCACTTTTACCTTTTGTTTAATTTGTATTGAGATGGGAATGATTCTCCACGTATTTAGTCTTCAGGAGGGTCGGCTCATTAAAATTTATTGTTACCTATCATGGGAAAAGTCAGAGAGCAATAAATTTTTTAGGCTTGACTTAGCCCATGTAGCTGGTAATACACTTCGTAGAACGGAATACAGAGCTACACATTCAGATAATGCAAAACAAAACGTGCCCAATAAGTCGGGGAAAAGTGAATAATGAAAATTTTTCATGGATCAATTTTACTTTACTACAGTGATGTTCATCAAGAGCCTCAATACAAGGAGGGATTTAAAAATAAAGTGGCAAATACTGTTCTCAACAGAAGATATTGTTGCAAATCAAATTTGCATCCATTTAGAAACTTAAATGGGTGGTTTGGGATTCAGAGGTGATAGTAAAGGTGAACTAGAGTCAGTCACATATGTGCCCTCAAAACACATTGTAATTGATGGATGACTAGGAAAAGATCAAATGGACCGATAAAATGAATGACATGCAACATGATTATGGTGATGTTTGCCACAACACCAAGGAGCAACTGCTGCGGTAATGATTTGGGGGCAGAATAGGGAGGACACATTGGCTTTTATTAGTCATCTAATCAATGAAATAATCCCATTCATGACAAATACTCAGATTTACTATGGCAATGTATTTTGTGAAGAGTGAATATCTACGTTTGCCACAGTGCCAGTGGTATTAATGGTGCTGCATCATGAGATGGCTTCAACTATAAAAAAATAGAATTTGCCATTATGGATCTGTGACATTAATCCATGAGAACATTACCTATTCATGTCTGCTCTGCTCTTGCTCTTTTCATATGGACTCTATCGAACACATTTTATTCTACCTTGTTTCAACTTGCTGTAACTTTTAACACATGCCCCATCTTTTCTCATAGGCACCAAAGTTCTTTTCAGAAGCCACCCCCCATATTAACTTAAATTGTGCTAATTCTTTTGAGTTTTATATTTTTATTGGATATATTGGAAAGATTCACTTCATCTCTCGTGTTGATCTTTTTCCTCATTTTCTCTCTCTCCCTTTATTAGAAATCTGTTAAAAAGATGAGACCAGCTCCTCAAAGGATTTGAATGAGTTCATATTTTTGTACAGTAATATAAAAATTTGTCAAATATGGCTTGCTTATTATAGTGTGTTCACCCAAAGGTCAAAGCAGATAAGTAAGAACGGACTACAAGTAAATGCAGTGGTCGCATGGTGTTCACATAAAAACTGTGGACACTAGTGTCTGCCATGGTGAGGAGCAAGCATGTTTTAAGAGACACTGATTTACAAATTATTCATTACGCATGTAACATCTGAAAATATGAAAAACCAGAAGTGCTGTGTTACCTCAGAGGCAAGAGTGGACTCGATTGAATAATCACCACACGGCATTGTGTGAAGAAGACTGTCTCAGCAGACACTGCCATGCATTAGCAGACACCAGTGTCCAACTCAACAGTCACCCTTTTAAGATGATTGCAGGGTTAAGTCATGGTATAAAGTAGTGACAAGTTTTTGTAATTTTTTTTATATTTTGCTACAGGCTCAGTTTTTAGCTACATTTCTTGGCCTTGGTTCAGATAGTTCCGATTAATAGACAGCTAACGAGTAATTGACAGTTACAGTAGTAAACAAAAACTTGATTAACTTCAAAGAAATCGTCATCTTATTCAAAGTCAGTTTGTGGGGGTGTGTATGATTCTAGAGAAGTTTCAACCTATTGCAATAAAGTTCTCCATACAATCTCTTAGATTCTTGAAGTTTAAAAAAGCTAAAAGAATTCTGTTACTAAGTGAGTTTTTCTTTTTATCTTTTATCAAAATGATTAGATAACAGTTTCCCACATTTAAAAGGCCATTAAATATATGAAAATAGATTCTGATACTTTTTGTATGCTTTCCTGATATTTTTCATATGCAAAGCAAATTATTCCTAGATATTATATGTTTGAAAAATTTGTGAAAGTAATGCCCTCATTGTCAGTTTTTTCCACTTTTATTGACTGAAATGAATAAGTTTTGCAAATTGTGGATTTACTTAAGGTTTTATTTGAATTTAGAGGCATCCATATTTCATAAGTTACAGAGCTACAGGTTATTACATGCAAAACCTTCATTCATTAGATTGTCCCAAACAACTTTTGCATAGAATTTCTTAGCATTGTGAGAAGCCGACATAATTGGGCGTTCAGATCACCAAAAGCAGCACTGTTGGTGCTGAAGCCATTCCTCAGAATGCCCAATGCATTGAGGATGATGGAGACAACATATAGGGTAGCTGATTGCATGCAGGGCCATGATAATGATTCAGATATGGTAAACACTCAATTATCTGTTTTGTGTATTGTCCGTGGTATTACTTTCTTTCCAGCACCTTGAAAATTTAATAAAATTTGCAATCATAAAAAAATTAATTGCTTTGAAACTTCAGTATACTTTTCTAAAGTTCAAGTTTGAATTTTCCTGGGCTTTCTTCAAAGTTTTTAATTTCACAATCACAAGTTTGCAGTATTATTTAATGTTTTAATTTAAACATTTTTGTGCCAACCGTACCTTCCCATTATCGTTTCACTCGCATTCACTTGCACTAAGAAATCCGTAATTTGCTATGTGATTAGTTTAGCTTTCTGAGGAAAAATGTTCTGCTGTTCACTTCATGGTAGTTCTGTGTTATTCTAAATCTATAATGCTACTCTTATAAAATGTCTGAAATTGGGAAGAAAGTACTTTCCATTGCTAAAAAACTCAAATTAATCATACAGGATGAAAAAGGTAGGTTTCCATATGTAACCATCTCATATATCATGACCATATTTTCCGTGTATTTTGTTAGGCATGTTTTTTTTAACCATGCTTCATCGTGGATCCATTAGCACAGATAAATGAGAGTTCACTGTATTTGAATAATTTAAGGACCAATATTTGACTCCGGATATCAAAATGTGCCAAAGATATATTTATTTTTAAATGCAGGACTCATTATGTGTGTTGGGTGTCAAAGGTGGTCTGGTGACGAGTAGACCTTAATGCCATTAGTTGTAAAAGTGAAGTGCCCTTACTTTACAATTCTACTTTATCTTGCTAAAATGTATCAGTAAGTGTAAGAAATGAAGTAATTGAAATAGAATTTTTCATCCATTACTCAAGATGAATATGAGTTGTAGAGACAAAATATAGCATCCCTTAGGTTTCCAAGTAACTAAACCAAGGGAAGAACGTCTTACCATGAATATCTCTTGCATGAATGAGTAAACAATCAAGAAAGGAAAACATCCCAAGCCTTTTAATTTATAGTCTAGTAAGTAATGAAGTATGTGGATGTTTACATATTTATTCATCCAATTGCTGTTGGCTAAATCCTTATCAGAAGTGGTACTTATCTTAGTCCTTTTGATGTCAGTAGAAGTACAAGTTAGAATTAGGATGGGCTGTACTATAAAGAGGAGAGAGACAGGAATGTATGTTTCCAGCTATGCTCACTTATATGCTGAGGAAATAGGAAGACAAACTCAAATAATCCAACTCAAGTAGGCTAGTAGTAGATTTATTTATTTAACATATTTTTTGGGACAAGATTGAGATGGTTATACATGGTTTGCTAAAGACAGTATCAGGAAAGTTTTTGGAAAATAGATTTATTTCAGCTATTGTTATAATGCCTCAAATTCTTCAAAGTGCATCCCTTGAGTGTCGATACTCTTTTGCCTGGGCTTTTCTATGACTCTCAGTCTCCCTGGTAGGCAGATTCCAGAAGGGAGGTACACGTGCAAGCTCTTTCGCATACTTAGGTCCCTTGGTGGTCTCCTTTGAGGGTGAATTTCACTTTTGGGAATAGGAAATAGACTGCTGGTGCCAAGTTGGGACTGTAAGGGTTGGGGAATCGTCATGATATGGTTTTTTTTCTTGCTGCTTTTGGTCGTCCATCCAAAAACCTACGGGACAAAGTTTAGTGTAGATCTTTCACATTGCCAAATTTTCAGTGGTAATGGTGTGTGCAATGTCACCTCATCAATAACAATACAATCTGCGATCATCCACACACTTAATTGATGATTTGAATTCAGCATTCACACACATCAGGAAAAAATTGTTACTGGTACTTTTTATACAAACCTTGCATGCATATAAGCTGAATAGAAAGTTATGTGGGCTAAATCATCCTTCTCCAATTCCACATTTCTATTGTGTCTAAACTGATTCCTACCATCTTCTTTACAAACCAGACTTCCATAGAGTGACCTGTTGCATAGGAAGGTTTTTGTGCAAGTTTTTGAGTTTTAGTATTTATTTGAATATTTGTTAGGAAAATCTCTTACACTGGAGGGTCTGTTTTGCCATTTTCAAAGAAAAATTGTTGCTGATACTCTTTATACAAACCATTTATAGTTCCCTCTTCAGACTAACCCCTGTGCATAATGTTGAAGACATTACAAACACCCATGCCCTAAGTGGAGCAAAAACGACCTAGGTAGGAATCCAACCTGC